>JALIZH010032963.1:2842500-2917500 GCA_030522465.1 Rhipicephalus appendiculatus
ATGAGAATCAAGCGGGAAAGCTAATTGAAGGTTTATTAAGACTAAAACAGGGAATCAAGCGCTAAAGGGATTTAATGTTAATTAAATGTGAATCGAATGCCATGAATTAATCGTGAGCCAAACCAGGGTGCTTTTACCTATGTTCTCGTTAGGGTTAGGTGAAGGGACAGTGAATTTTTTACTGAGCCGACATAATGAACAATGTTATATAATACCAACTAAAAGCACTTAACTGCGTCCTTGTGCTAACGCAGTTACTGCGAGTAATCAGGCTAGTCTCCACGGCGTCGCACGCTGTGTGAAACTTGAGCGCTGGTTCCTTACTAACATTGCATCAAGCAAAGGGTCTATCTAAGAGGAAATAACCCCGGAGGTAAACGTTGTCACTTGCTTCTCTTCTAGGAAGCGCCTCCGCTTCTGAGCTCGTGTCAAAGGCCATTATGGTGCGAGCCGATGTGGCACTATTCGAGCTTCGTGCGAGAACTTCTTCAGGTAAGAAGGTTAATTCCCGGGTAAGTCATTTTCTGTAAAGCCAGGAGTCTCTCATTATGATAACACGGATAATTGTATTGCTCGCGTTCGTGCTATTTGCAACAGTGCCTAGATAAAACCAAGGGTAAGTTAGTCGCTTTAACGTCACCCTTACTATTCGTATGCTTGCTCTTTGTCCTCTGAAAGTTTGATGCCGTGCTGGAGCCGACTATTGCCTAAGCTGAAAGCTTACTCAAGACAACAAGGGGAATCTGGGCTAGTTGGTTATAGTTCATTTTCGATCAGCTTACAGCGCAAGAAAAGTTGAGAGTCAGCGCTCGTGTCGTCACATCCTTGTGTGCTTCTTTATGCACTGTTTTTTTTCATTCCTTAAGCGCTTTAGGGGTCGGGGCCCCGCTCGTTGCGATGAGTGCGCTCATCTACCGCTTGTACTTTCCCCTACAGGGCGTGGTCACCCGTGCGGTTGCGCTTATCTCATGATGGGGGGTGGTTTGTACGTCTTGTGCTTTCACTGGAAAGTTTGCGTTGAAGTTACAGGGTGCTCGAAGGTCACTCAAAATGCTATGTATGCCTGATAGCGCACACGCCATACGTGACCTGAGAGCATAGGTCGGCAAAACTTGTGGAGCTCACTCAGACTCACTCATGAAATATATTTTGCGCTCAGGGCTCACTCTGACTCAGACTCACCAAAATGTTCCTGAGCCGGACTCACTCGGACTCACACTCACCAAAATTTTCTTCAACCGGACTCACTCGGACTCAAACTCACCACAACATCAATCACCCGGACTCACTCAGACTCAGACTCACGGCTCGATCTGAGTCTGAGTGAGTCCGAGTGAGCCGACTCATGAGTCCGTTAGCCTAGAATTAGCTTTTTCCACCATGGTGTCAATGCTCTTTAAGACCAATATCTCACGTAATCGGAGCTCTTCTTGGCGCCTTTTGATATGTACCTTCGATACGAGTTATGAGTGCTCGCAAACCAGTAAGGTAATTTTTCTTGAAAGGGATGACAACATAAGATATATTTATTTAGAACTTCTCTGGAAAAGTTAACGGGGGGGGGGGGGGGGGTCAAGGCACCCCGCTACTTAATTCGCGCATCTGATCAATATATATTGAAATGATTTATGAACGACACTGCTTTGGAATATGTCTGAGTAGACGTGAGTAAAACCGTGAATCCTGGCAAGGAGGCTGACAGTAATGATGAAGATGAGTAGATAAGACCATAGGTCGGCAAAAGAAGGTGTAACTCACTCAGACTCACTCAAGAGATATATCTTGCGCTTTGGACTCACTCGGACTCAGACTCACCAAAATTTTCCTGAGCCGAACTCACTCAGACTCACTCTCACCAAAATTTTCTTCAACCGGACTCACTCGGACTCAAACTCACCTAGATATTACTCACCCGGACTCACTCAGACTCAGATTCACGGCTCGATCTGAGTCTGAGTGAGTCCGAGTGAGTCGACTCATGAGTGAGTTCGCCGACCTATGCCTGAGAGTACCTGACATGTGGCATTAAAAGAAGCAAAGGCTTGCGATATAGATGATTATTGTTGTGGGACAGAAAGACGCCCACAAGAGTGCGTCTGTTTCTAAAGTATATGCCTGCGCGCTAGATGTGGCCAACCAACAGTATGTTTAATTTCTTATGAAACTATTTTAACACGAAAGTGTTTTATGCCGGGGCCCACCAAGACTTCACTGGCGTACTTGAAGGACGTTGTGACGTCCTTCAAGGACGTTGTGAAATGTGCGCGAACAGGTGACAAAGGGCAAATTTAGAACAAGAAGTTTCGTCGACGGGAATAGAACCCACGACCCTCGCTCCGCAGCACGTGGCACAGAACGACTCGGCCACTGAGCGTACGTTTTTAAATGCGAATGCATTTCTTAGTCGGGCTATGTCAGGCGGCGTTGTCCGCGGCGGTGTCCGCGCGCCGGCAGGTGTTATCTCTCCGCTCTCACTCCCTCCCCCTAGCAACAGCTGCGGGCGCGCGCGCTTATCCTCGCCCCTAGCAACCGCAGCATGTGGTGCGAGAGAGTGTAGGAGAGGGTAGGTGCAGTGCTTCGCCGCCTTCTCTGGCCGTTCGCTCTCTCCTCCCTGCGCCCCACTCTCCCGTCCGCTCGCGCCTCACTCTCGACCGTTCGCTGGCTGGGCGCCTCTCAAGGCGATGGCCGAAGTCGGTGAAGGCGAATTTACGCCATTAAAATTACTACGCCGTGTACTATCGGCGCAAGAAATGCATTCGCATTTCCTCACAATTCCCTTCGGGGAGGTGGGGGGCATTTTTTTTAGCGTACTAACGGGCGAAGCTATTTATATGCACCATTTTCCGCTGGCGGTAGGCAGAGCTCGGTGGCACTTAAACGTGTTCTCGTCATCCCCAGCGTGATGGTACGGAGTGCGTGAAGGGTGCGCTTTAAAGGTCGTTGCCCCGCTCCTTGTGATGCGCGTGCGCCTCCTACTTGTACCACCTGTACTTTGACCCTACAGGGCGTGGTCGCCCTTGCGCGTGCGCGCTTATTTCGTGATGGGGGGTATTTTTTACGTCTTGTGCATTCACCGAAAAGTTTCCATGAAGTTACAGGGCGCACGAATGTCCCTTCGCGCACTACAGCGGCCGCTTTGGGAATGGAGCGCTCTGCTCAAAGACAATGAAGTCACAAATGTGACAGATATTAGTTCGTGCTACTCATGTGTGTGCTTGTGCGTTCGTTTCATGCGTCCGTCGTGTTTGAGCAGCGTGCTTGAAGTGTCGAGCTGTGACAGCTGTTAGTTCGCGCTCGTTCTGAGTGCGTTCTTTTGGTGCGCCCTTCGTGCTTGAGCAGGGCGCTGCAAGTTTTGAGCTGCTTGCCATTCTTCGCGCGACATTCCAATATGTTGCTATCGCATTCATTGCTTCGCCCTCACCTGGCAAAACTGTGACCTTTGTTTGTGCTTGCTGATGCCATCTTTGCGCGGTGTTTACGATATGCTGTGTCCAGGTATGTGTTATCAACTTCAGCTACCACAACGGTTAAATAATCATCAGCATTAGTCGTCGGGACGGCGATGGACCATTATAGGCGTCAACGTGGGTGCACCCATGTCAAACAATGCTATAGCTGCCAAACATCAATAGCTATCGTACAAGCTCTCATATATCAATGCACAATAAACGCTCAACAACCTTTGTGGAGAAACGTTTCACTTTCGTGTTATACCGATTCCTATGACGGAAGGATCAGCCATGTTTCTTGTCAAAATAAATTGCGCATCAGACGTCCGTAAAGGGCCCCTTCCCTGTCTTGTCGACCGTATGTTTTCTGATGCGTCGTCGTGACGATAATGGTAGCTGGTGCACTTTAACGTTCCCCGAATATTCATAAAAGTTTCGTATATCTCGAGCTAAGACACCTTTTGGACACATGGACAAACGTTGGTAGTGCCCCTCGCGCAGTTAAACCGCTTTAAGCTTCCTGAGATGCACTGGTCTTATCGAGACACTTTTGTGCGCTGACTGTTTTAGTGCCTTTCATGTAGCTTGTGTTATCTACATGTCCTGTACTGCGCATATCACTTCATTCTTCACGATAGCCATACACAGTAACATTTCAGGCTTACCACCAGGGAGACATTTACAATTTTTAATAATAAGATCTATCTATCTATCTATCTATCTATCTATCTATCTATCTATCTATCTATCTATCTATCTATCTATCTATCTATCTATCTATCTATCTATCTATCTATCTATCTATCTATCTATCTATCTATCTATCTATCTATCTATCTATCTATCTATCTATCTATCTATCTATCTATCTATCTATCTATCTATCTATCTATCTATCTATCTATCTATCTATCTATCTATCTATCTATCTATCTATCTATCTATCTATCTATCTATCTATCTATCTATCTATCTATCTATCCGACCCTAGATACTAATTTTTGCGTACCCATCGCTGTCTTTCTTTCCTTTTTCTTATTTCCTTCCTTTTTTTTTCTTTCTTTAGTGATTGGCGCTTCACTCAACCATAATTCTTGCTCGAGTACGACCTGTTCAACTAAACCGCTTACTGATTTCATAAGCACAATTGTCAACCCGAGAAGTTAAATGAAATCATGTCGCTGCCTCTTATGAAGATGGTCCGTGACTGGACGCTCTAGAAAAGGACTTGCTCGAAGCTTCTCCCATGAGCTCCTCAATTAGAAGCGCGCGTATTTGCTCACGCTCTTCCTTGCTACTGCGCTGTACTTTTTTTTCTCTCCTTACCGCGTATTTGACCTTGGACAAACGGGCAAGGCTCTGTCCACAACACAACTTCTACTGCTCAGATAATTTCGTGCAGTAAAACTGAAAACATACACCTCTGCGCAGTTGACTGCTGAAAGAACCACATATAACCTGCATGTATCGCACGTCGTTCTAAGCCTAAGGGCCCCTAAACTTTTCGAATTAAAAAGAAGAGAGGTTCACGTGATAGGAATAAAGTATGTCATCGCCTCTTTCCAAAAGGGCCGAATAATTCGATGCAGTGCAGTGCTGAAGCTTCATGCTGTGGGTGACGATGGTAAACTGTGGAAGATTTCATCAGATATATTTATATCCTGGCGTTCACTTATTCTTCGATCGCCTGCACCTCGCTTCTGCTAAAAGGTGCCAGAGGGGCTGAAAACTGACCGTTGATTGCATATAGTGTATAATGCCGATTTCCGAAGAAAACAGATGTTCGTATCCACAACGGGTCTTTAATTCATCGGCAGTTGTCAATCAAGGAATTACATTGAGCTATTGTGAATTTTTTTTTCGACAGGAGTATTATAACTTGAACTAGCCGAAACACTGCAACCTGCCACCTAAAGCACCACTTGTTTCACAGCGTTGATAGGTATATTAATGTCACATCTCAAGGTATAATGAAAAAATCGTAAACACGGGGTGTCACTGGAGACGACGTTTCGACAAGCTGCCGTTTCGTGTTCCTTGCTCGTTTTCAATATTTTTGAGCAGTTGATCGTCCCAATGGATTAGCAACGCACCCAGCCCTGCTCTCCTAAGTACCAATTCCGTAGTTGAAAACCTCTAAATTTAACACAGTATATTTTTATTCGCGCGCTAATAAATCAGGCTTTGAAGAAAAATGATAGCGAATAATGCAATAGTAACAAATTGTAATGCATTAACGAAAAAAGCCTGGTAGCTAGCTAACTCTTTTGGATCCAGTCTCGCGTGACTCCACAAAACGCTTCTGTAAGAGAATACGGCCGCTCCAGGGAGTGAAGCGGTTTTCGTGCGGTCTCTTCGCGATGAGAGCGCATCACGTTCAAGAATATACGAGCCGTTCGCTGATGCTTGCCGAGATAGCACCGCGCCAACGATCACGGCTGCGCCTATTGAATCAATGTCCACAGTTGCTGCTCGAACGACACCCCCGCGTCCTTTCATGCTCCTTCAAGACAAGCGGCGAGTTTCCTTTTAGCTTGAGCAGCATTCGACAGCAGGCGTCGCACGAGGGGCGATGTTATCGCATGCGTCCTCCGAGTGACGGAGGTGGGCCGGCACGTTTGATCTCGGCTTCGGCCGCGTTCATTGCCCCCGCTCGTGCGAAGTTTTACCCGCGGGTAGAACATGCGATTCGTGGGGGGATGTTATCCCCCCACGTGTAGACCTATACGGAACCTATATGTGGACCTATACGGAACATAACGGCGACGGCAAAATCCCGTCGAAAGTGGCCATATAATTGATATCGCCACAAAGAACTGCTACATTGGAAGCTCTCGCATCGCCTTACCGGCTGAGGTGAAACCAACGCTTGCCCACCCTTTATCTCGAAAACATGCTCTTTTCTCGGGTGGTCCCCGCTTAAGAGATAAAGTTATTTCACTCTTCGTGTAAGCACTAGGTTCACTCCAAGGTAAGAGATCATTGTTCCCGACGAAAGCGACATATCAGGATGAGTATTGATGACTTGATCCCCAATGAAGTTTGCCAAGAGGTTGAGGTTTCTTGAGGAAGCCAGTAACGCAAAGACACACACAGAGTAGTTTCTCTCCGGAAACATTCGCCACATTAAACTCGTATATAGGTTCTGCGCTAACGTAAGTTGTGCACTACGCTCAGCGCTAACGTTTTATTCTGCCCCTACTAACATGGCGGCCGCCTACGTAGGGTTGGTACGGCTTCACTCGAGTCGTGATTTGAACTCCTCCAATTCGTTATAAATCTCCTTGACATCAATTTATCAAGTGCCTTCCACTCCGTCGATAGCGCCCAGACTACTGTCAATCGCACGTCCCCAGATTTTCGCGAGCTTGGCCGAGAAAAATATTTACGAAACTAAGCCGTTCTGCACACAGGCGATATCCTCGGTCCTAAATAAACTCGGATGAACTCGGGCTTTCTGAACGCGCAATTTTAAAGACACAGCGGGCGCTTCAAATCCTGCAGACCTATTTACAGAAAGGCTTGGCATACACTGCACGCACACGTTAGAATGAAGCTCCTTTGCTTTACTATTTCTTCGTTCTTTGTCATTGCCAGCTACCCTTTCAACCGCTCGGCGTAGCAAACAAGATTAGATCAGAGTAAATATCGTACCACGATAAGGCGAAGATTAGCGCCGGACCTGTGCGTTGTGCCGCTTTATTTGCTCGCGGTATTTTCTCTTTCTTACGAACCAACTCGCCGAAGGAAACGCTTTAATAACGATTAGGTTCCCGCTCAATATCCCTACCTGTTTTGTGTGATTATTGAAATAAAAATGAAATGAAGAAATTGTTGTCGCTATTTCTTAATGACACCTACCCCTTTCACCTTTGGTTGTCCGGAAAAAAAAGCAACAAAAAGACTATATATATATATATATATATATATATATATATATATATATATATATATATATATATATATATATATATATATATATATATATATATATATATATATATATATATATATATAAACGCAGAAACACTTTTATTGCTGTTTGATGCATACGAGTTGGCCACCGACCCAGTATTTTCGCCTAACGAAAACGCTCGCTCCGCGTCCACCGAGTGGTGTTCTTGTTCATGTCGCTGTCTGTGTGTGCTGTGCTGGGGACAGCGCGCACTAGATGATGCACATCCTTGTCGTCGCGGCCGGACGAACATTTTGGCGATGGCTCACGCTGCATCCCTTACGTTTATTATTCCCTAGTCTTAGTTTTCTCAGTCTTTCTCAAGGCAAACAAGGAGACAGTGATTCGCTATATCGGTAGTTTTGTTATAGAGATTGTTCAGGCCTTGAAGGCAGCGCGCGACCAAGTCCAAGCACACCCTCGATCCTGGCAGACGACGACTCAACTTTTGCAATCGAGCTTTTAATAATTTAGTAATGCAGTTACAATAAACAGACTATTCTCCTTCTTAAGCTACACAGTTCGGTTACGTAGTTCGCTACATAGCCCTAGCCATGAAAAGAAAGTGGCATGCGACCAGCCGCTTCACACAGCTCCGCACCCAGCTCCGCTCAGGTAAGCATCTGTCCCTGCCACACCCTGGTGACGTAGCAGCGCAGTGTTTCGAGCCGATAATACGTATTGGGCCAGATGCCGCCGAAAGACGGAGTTTCGTTTTAGAAGTTGGGGTAGGAGACGAGCAGCACAGATGTATGCTCCTTGTAAACGGAGGCTCTCTGGGCGCCGAAGTAATCTTTTCTGGGTTGTTATTATGCACCGCCGAGGTTGTAACGTCAGCTTTTGTACTCCCGTTCAACAGTCTAGAAAGGAGGTGATCCTTCTCTCCGATGACAAGTTCTATAGACTCACATAGTATCATCCTTTCCTCTCACAAGAGTGCCTACGTCAGGGTTGCCGTTGGTGGCTACTTTTGGACCCCGTTGGCGACGAAAATTTCCAGTTGGCACCATGGCACTTTTTAAAGCTTCTGGTTTTACTTATTCAAAATGGTTTTGTTTGCTCACCAATAGTAAAGAATCTGTTGATAATACCGCTTCTGCTCTATTTGGCTAGAAATTTGACGCTTATATCAAATGACATGGCTACTTTGGCTACTTTTGGCGTGAGTTCTGGCGTCTTTTCATGTCCACTCAACGGCAACCCTGGCCTACGTCAACGCGAGAAAATTCGTTTTCCTCCTTAACTCCATCTCCAAACTAACTTCGTCCTCTTCTCTCGCATTCGGCATCCTGCGCGAATTTCAACTTTCCCGACCTTGCGCTCCCTTTCAAGCCCTTACGAGAACCTTGTTTACGCCTTTGCGCAAAACAGGGTTCGTACGAATGCTTGGAAGAGAGATAACGAATAAAGTTATCAATGAAGTTATCTCTACAATTCCTTCCTATGAACCTCATTTACGTACAAGGCCGTAAGATTCGCCTGCGAAGACGGATTGAAGCTGCGCCCGTTCTCCATAAAAGCGAGATGGCCCCGTACTTCATTATCCTCAAAAGTACTTTCGGGGCTCACATATGCGTGAGCTCATACGAAAACACGCGCGAAGCTGCGCATCGCCATTCGAAAACGGGGAGGATCTGGAATGAACGTGTGCGCCGCTGCTAGCGTATGCCACAGCCAATCAGAGAACCGCCCGTGAAGACAGAAGCGGGTACACCTTTGTTCTGCAGCGTACATCAGTATACGAATACCAGGTATACGCTGCCGTCGATGTAAGCGAAGTATGTCGGATACGTTGATTGAAACGGTTGATGAGACACAGGCTGCGCACACTCGAGTGCAGCTGTTTTTTTCATAAAGAAAAAAAAAAAGAAAGAAGCCTTTCGTTCATAACCCGAGTCTGTGCAGTGGTTTTCGAAGGAAACTCGACCCCTTTTCGTTCCTCAGACTCGATGGCGCCCGTATATTACCGGCCATAATGGCGTGGAGTGGTTTGCCTTTTCGCGAGCTGTTCTCACTCCCGCGATCGAGCTTTCGCTTTGGGGCAATTGTTCGGGTCCAGCGTTGCTCACCGTTGGAGGTGAAATGAAACAGCACCGTACGTGTATTTCGCGTTGGAGAAGCCCATCTTCGTCCTTGATGATCGAAATACCTCGTAATGACTTTTCCAAATGTCACCTTTGTGTCTTTAACATTGAAGTTCTAACGCAGAGATGTTATTACTGTTCGGCCAGCAAACGCCGGTGCGATCTTTTTTAGCACACGTGTGCTGCTCCTCCCAGCGCAGAGCGATTTGCAGACCAGAATTTTTATAGCTTTTAGATGGCAGCCATCTTTGAATGGCGGCAACATGTCAGGTGGAATGAACGGCCACGATTGTGTACGGTCAATAATGAAAATAAAAAAGGATGGGATAATGGTTACCCAAAAGTAATCTGGAGTGAAAAACAATTTTATATTTGAAAAAAAAAAAAAAAAACTCCCGAAGCTAGCAGTCAACGCCTGTACCGAAAAAGAACAAACTGACAGCCCTACGCGAATTGCGGAAAAAAACATGGCTGATCCCTCTGTCAAAGGAATCGGTATAACACGAAAGTGAAACGTGTATTCACATAAGTAGTTTAGCGTTTATTGTGCATTGTTTCGCCACAAGGGAGAAGGAATGAATGCTGCAGCAACAAATTGTAATGTGACGCGAAGAACGGCAAGCAGCTCGAAACATGCAGCGCACCTCAAGCAGAAAGGACGCATGAAATGAGCATACACAAGACGAGCACGGACTAACTGTCACAGCTCGACATTTAAAGCGCGCTGCTCTAACACAAAGACGCACGAAACGAACGCACAAGCATACACAGGACGAGCGCGAACAACTTCCACAATTATTACTTCGTGTGTAAGCGACGCGCTCCATTCGTAAACGCGGCCGCTGCGGCGAACGAAGCGACCTCCGTGCACTCTTTAACCACTGTAACTTCAAAGCAAACTTGCGGTGGAAACACAAGACGTGCGAAGCGCCCGAATGCCCCCGATCAGGAGATAAGCGCGCGCGCGCACCGGCGACCACGCCCCGTGGAGGCGCACGCTCATCCCAGCGAGAGGCGCGACGACCTTTAGAGCGCGCGCCCTGTGACACCTTCGCGCCATCTCGCTAGTGATAACGAAAACGCGCTGAAGTCGAGGAGCTCTGAGGACCGCCAACGGTATATGGTGTGTATAAATAGCTTGCCGTTAGCAAGCTGAGGAACGTACGCTCCCGTAGACGAGTGGTTTCGCGCCGTGCGCTGCGGAGCGAGAGGTCGTAGGTTCGACGCCCGGGGACGGAACTTTTTCTTCTAATTTTTCTTTGATCTCATTATGTTAGTTTATATTTTACAACGTCATATCAGTGACGGAAATACGTCAGAGGAACCGTGGTGGACCCCGGCATAAAACACTTTCGTGTTAAAAAATAAAGTTTAAGTAACGAATACGCTTCCAAATAGTAAAATTTTTCTAATAAATGTCGCTTTGCTACAAACTTGATGCTTTGACATTGACCCAGATCGGTTGTCGTTTGTTGTATTAATGAATGGCTAAGCAACTAAGACGGTGACCACACACAAATAGCCCTCGCACAGTGGGGGTGGGGGACGGGCGTTTCCGTCCCGCCTCCCCTAACGGCCTGACCACACGTACGCGTTGCAGCGTGTAGCGTGTCAGCGCGTGGCTTTTTCACGTGGCGCCACGCCCTCTCCCTATGGAGAGAGAGGGTGGATGGCTACGCGAATCTGCGTGCCCTCTCTATCCAAAAGGGAGAGGGCGCGGCGCCGCGTCAAAAAGCCACGCGCTGACGCACTGCAGCGCGTACGTGTGGTCAGGCCTTAATACCTCGTTTCTGCACTGCGTTTTGATCGTAAGGACCTCAGAGGGAGGGTTTGAGAAGAGCGTGGGGAAGGGGAAGGACGATGCGATAAAAATATCCCCCCTCTCCCAATACAGAACCCTGTGCACGCCTATGCTTGCTACCAGTCTTCGCCCGCCATCGGCTGTGACGTAACCAAACACGCAGAACCTACGCTATAAATGACGTCATAAGCGCTGGAAAAGGCGGGACGGGTAAGATGACCCTACGTCCTGTCATCTTGCACTTTCCTTCTTTCGATCACTGTGACGTCATTTAGAGCAAAGAACCAACTAGCCCGAACATACGTACCCCTTGATTCTCTACGTCACGCCGGTTTACGAATGCAGTGTGTGACCATGCTTAACTGATACTGCACTGAGAACGTGGGCAAAAACGACCGATAGTCACTCCGAATACGCGAGAAATGAAGCGTGAGTCACGAAGCTCACCTTAACTGTTGTCCGTGTGTCGGCTTAAAGTGCACTGCTCGCCCGGACGCGATTGAATAATAAAATCTGGGGTTTTACGTCTCAAAACACGATATGATTATGGGAGATGCCGTAGTGAAAGGCTCCGGAAATTTCGACCATCTGATGTTCTTTAACGTGCACTGACATCGCACAGTACACGGGCCTCTACCATTGCGGCTCCACCGAAATGCGACCGCCGCGGCCGGGATCGAACGCGCGAGCCTTCGGGTCAGCAGCCGAGCAACCGTATACCCATGTGCCACTGTTCCAGCGTGGCGGACCCGACTCGATGCAGCCAGCGATATGGTAGAAGTCCCTCTGTTGTTCATTTTTTTCCCAGGCCTTTGTACTGTATGGATTCTTGCACTGGCCGTAGCCAAGGTTTGGGGAAAAAGGGGAGTTCAACTCCTCCCCACCCCCGAAAAAATTCTCGCTTACGCCACTGGATTCATAGAATATGCTTACTCATTCTTTCGTCCCTTACATCAGAGGCCTCAAACACAGCTCAGTCAACGCATTTACCGTATTTCACACATGGTTCATTTCTGAAGGAAACATGGCGTTAGCATTCGAGGAACATACCGATACTTATCTCTAGAATGACTGAAATATGGACGCGGATTCTGAAAGATCGAGATTTTCGTCCACGGTTATATTTAAACACATGGCGACCGCATGGGGCGCCTTCACGAATAGAACAACGCTTGAGATCAGTCCCGTCTGTATAGCTTACCCAAACAAGGCGTTATTAATCACGAGATGGCTAGTAAATAATGCGAGTTTCATTTAGGAAAAGTCACAAACATTTTATTTTATTCCTTGTGAAGCCACAGGGCCGCGTGTTTTAGACCCCTGCCTTATACATGGTGTCTTACATAGTGAAGAAGACTGCTGAAAACGACGCAATACACAAATCCACCACTGCAACGACGGAAGAATATCGTCACGTGGTCGTGACGTTGCCGAAGGCAGAGACGGCGTGTCCAAAATGAAACTCTTTATTTGGCCGAACTTGTGGCCGGCAAACGGAAAGTCAGATTACAGCAAGCAAGGCACGCTGTACAACGATAGCGGCGAACAGAGCGTCGGCCGTCGAAAAACTGACAAGCGGTGAAACGCGTCGGCATTTATACGTGTGCCATCGAATATTCCAGCCTTGTCACTGGTTGTCGCGCAAGCCCTGGAATAAGCTGGATTTTTCGAGTCTTGCACGCAATCTTAAGAAAACAATCTACAGTAATCGCGAAGCTTCTCGAACACTTGAGATGCGGTTTGCGCTGAGCAATTGCTGACAGTCTTTGGGCGCGAAAAACCGAATACAGCAAAAGTGAAAATAAGAAACGCGCGTGGCAATATTTTACATTTGTGCGTACAGCTAGGACGCACACCCCCTTTAAGCTTCAGGACAGACAGACAGACAGACAGACAGACAGACAGACAGACAGACAGACAGACAGACATACACAGAACTTTATTGAGGTCCTGAGGAACACTAGCGCTCAAGGCGGTAGAGCAGCGGGCCGTTCCCACGTCGGGACGGGTAGGCCGAGCCTCATCGCCGCGTCGTGGGCCTAATAAAGCAGCGCAAATGACATACAGCATAAAGGCAAGGAAAGTGACATTCCTTACGCCATAGCGTTACGAAGCCTATCACTCCCCCCACCCCCCGTCCCTTTCCGGTTCTCTTTTTTATAATCCACCTTACGACCACGTCTGCACGGTATTCTCCGCAGAAACGCACCTACTAACACAAAGCCTTTAAGATAGTGACCGAAAGTAGCGTGCTGTAATACGTGGGCTATCATCTTTCCACGCGGGCAGTGTCTCTAGCATACTATAAACATAACGACCATGGTTTCAGACCATTTGTCGCGGTCATATTTATCCGCCTTTCTCCGCTTTCACAAAAGAGAAAAGAAAAATATGCGTAGTTTCTACTGGCCCACCGGGAATACGCCCCATGGAACGGTCGTTTTCATTCAAGTACCAGCCTGCGCTGAGGTAGCGGCAGCCGCTGCCTTTACCGCACGGCGTGCTGGCAAGCGGACGCTCCCACTAAGCAGGGAGGGGAACAGGTTTGAGTGACCTATTTTGCAGCGAAAGTCCACAGCACAGAAGCGATAAGGAATCGTCGCCTCTTCAACTGAATGGGCGGAGGAGAAGCGCTGCATAAGACGCCTCGTTACGAATGGAAAAAAAGAGGAAGAGCTAAAATCTCTGCCTCTTGTGGCCAGCGTTTCTTCGTTTCGCTTTTCTTTCGGTCTCTTTTATTTTTCCGTCACGATACAAGTCAGACACACTTCAAGCACAGCGAACGCGCATAGCTTACTTTTGAGATAAATCTCCAAGGGGACGGGAGACCAGCCACCGTGGTAGACAAGTGGTTATGGTGAAAAATTCGTTGATGGGCTAGTTGGTACATGTCTTTATATATACAGTGAAACCTCGGTGTTACGATCACAGCTCATACAAATTTCTGGGTGATACGAATTTTTATTTGGTCCCGGCCAAGGCCCATTGGCCTGCAGTGTAATGGAATACGGTTGTTGCGAACCGATTTTCACTCCGTGACGTTTGATACGAACGTACGCTACCGCCCAGGTACGAAGAGGTGCTGTCCGCGCTGTCGCGGAAGACGCGCCAAGCACGTGCGAGCGCGGGCATGCGCGCCGCCCCGACAAGTCGTCAGCATGACGGTGTAAGAAAAATATTTTCTTACGGTCAGAATAAACCTTCAGAGACGCGTCACACCCTGCGACATTGTGTGCGCGAATCTTTCAAGTTCTAATGTGCCTCCGTGTGTCTTCGCGTTTAGATTACAGAGGGCATTGGCGCCATGCTTTTTTTTTCTAATGCGCCGACGCGGGCTGCTGTCGTTGTACTGTGTTTACACATGCCTGCCTCGTGAAGCAGACGTCCCATTAAAGGTGAACGAGGACCTAAAGAAGGCGAGGACGGTCCTGGCGAAGGAATCAGGCCTCACAACGTCAACATGCGCGACCACTGAGGTCGCACTTGTGCGGGCACGGCTGTAAATCGCCCAAAAAACATCCCCTACACCTCTGCGATTACACAATCATAACATAGGACCGTGGTTCTGAAATTTTGTGGCCTTGATCTATCGTGTCAAAGTGCTTGTTTTGTTACTTTCGCTGCAGTACTCCACTATCATGCGAAAAAGCATACCAAAATTTGGAAGGGGCTATTGCTGTCGCGGGTCACAACGCACCTGGTTCATTAATTAAACACGCGCGTACGGGCCGTATATTTACGAGTGCTGGTATGATTGCCGATATCTAAAAACGTAACTCACAATCATTGAGTGTTCTTCCTGACGTTGCTGCGGCCCTGAAAAACAATAAATGATAATGTACACCAGCTTTCTCTTGTCGCCTGCTAATTTCCCATGATTTCTGGTGATACGAATTTCGGGTGACACGAATATTTTGGGCGTCCCGTGAGATTCGTATCACCGAGGTTTTACTAATAAGTATTTTCAGCGCTAAAAAACGGAGACAATAGAAGAGGCACTACACAGACTTGCGCTGACTTGAGCACTTTACATGACCCGGAGGTTCGACGCCTGTTTGGTTTCATCGATTCCGCCTGGGGAACACGGCCGGCGGGTATGTGAAGTGCTCAAGTCAGCGCAAGTCTGTGTCGCTTGTGTATTATTTTGTCCTCGTTTCTTAGTTCTGAAAATACTTGGTTATGGTACTCGACTGTTGACTCGAAGGTCGTGGGATCGAATCCCGGCCGCGGCGGCCGCATTTCGATGGAAGTCAAATGTTAGAGGCTGGTGTACTTAGATTTAGGTGCATGTTAAAAAACACCAGATGGTCAAAATTTCCGAAGCCCTCCTCTACGGCGTCTCTCATAATCATATTGTTGTTTTGGGACGTAGAAACCCAACAATTATTATTATTATTACCATTAGTTACAATGCAAGTCAGGCATATTTCAAGCAAAGTGTACGTGCATAGCTGTTTCTCGACAAGGGAATAAAGAAAACCTCCAAAGGACGGGAGAACACTGCGATGCGCCAGACACACGCGTACCCAAAGAAAATGATGCCCTCATTAGGAAAACTTGCAACGTATTCATTAGGAAAACTTGCAACGTATTCAGGTACGTGTTACGAGAGGCTGTCAACGACCATGGTCAACGACGCGCTCGGGTAGTGGGCGGCTCCTCGTCCGTAAAGAGCCAAGCCGATCCGCAGAGTCAAGTCAAGCCAAAACGCAGCTAAAGTAAAAGTGCATGAACATGTTCATTCGTATAGGTGTTTCGGAAACGCGTCAAGAGCGGCACCTTATCCCTCGCAGTTGGTTTATGGGAAACCAGTAAGCAGACCACATGCATGAAGACCGCTTACATGGCCAAGCAACTGACGGTGGTTCTGCTGCCCAAGGGCCGAAAATTGACGGCATGCAGTTCACTATAGCGCGCCCAAAAGGTGCGAAAAGTTATTCGGTAACCCGCAATTTCGGTCACAAAGCGTACAGTCTCTTCTGTACCTCTTCTTTTTCTTACTCGCTGTTCTATCATTTCTTTTAAATTTTTATTTGCAACGGTGGCAGTAAAAGGTGTATAAAAGAGGATTATGCAGGCCTCGCCAGAAAACGACCTCGACAGCATCTTGCGAGAGCATGCAGACCGCTTTAAATCCCAGCCTGCTTATATCTTCACCGCAAGTCTTTGCACTCAACGCGTCCATTCCTGCGTCATTTGTTGTGTTGCGCTTCGCTTCCTTGCACAGCTTCTGTTCAGCAACACTGATGGCGGCGGTGGCCCTTCGTACAAAGGCGCTTACCTTTCTTACAGTTGTGTTCTCCCAGAACAACCTCAAGCCCACTTTTCTTTTTACCTTTCTTACTGTTGTGTTCTCAGAACAACCCTTAAGCCCATTTTTTTTTCTATCTCCAATATGACCTCTAATATCCTTCCTACGTAGACCATCGCTCCAGCCGACATGTTTTCCATCTGCATGCCACGATGCCACCCTCTTCAGAAGACTCAAAATGCACTTTGAGCGTTTCTCACAACTCTCCTTAGGGTTTTTTTTGTTCTTTTTTTTTTTGTTCCGTTCTCCGAGATACCAGCCCACGCTTATATTACAGCGGCAGGTCGCCACGAGCCACTCGCCACCCAACCGGAACCTGTCAACCCTAGTTCCCACTTCGAGTGAATCCCACTTTGCTGCGAAGATCCCACTCAGCTCTCTGGCTGACGTTTCATTCGTGCCTCTTCTGCCGGCAAGCGCGGTGCTGAAAGTCGAGGCTTTCGCGAGCAGCGCTGGCCGACGTGACCTGTGAGTGCAAAGAGCCCCGACTGACCCCAAGGACGCCTCCGGTGGCGCTACGCTAAGAGAGAAGCGGCTAGGCTTCGCGCAGCACGCCATTATGTCTCCTGTCGAAGCCGTCTCATTTTCTCGTCCGCCACACTGTACGCCAACTGCCGCGTCCCGTCTCTATCAATGCTTCGCACTCACGTGAGAAAAAATCACGCCATATCCACGATGTGAATGATGATGAGTGGGCGAAGCTCGATCGTTTTCATCCATGGCAGAAAGACAATGTGTGGTCTGGAACGCGCTTATACTTCATGGTCATCAGCTTCATCGTCATCGTTATCACGTGTAGTGGGTACATTCCACTATGCTGGAACGCGCGTATACTTCATCGTTATCACGTGTAGTGGGTACATTCCACTATACTGCGTCATCGTCATCGTTATCACGTGTAGTGGGTACATTCCACTATACTGGAACGCGCTTATACTTCATCGTTATCACGTGTAGTGGGTACATTCCACTATACTGCGTCATCGTCATCTTTATCACGTGTAGTGGGTACATTCCACTATACTGGAACGCGCTTATACTTCATCGTTATCACGTGTAGTGGGTACATTTCACTACACGTGGCTACCTACCTACCTACCTAGCTACTACTACTACGACTACAGAGGAGGGACAGACCCAGCAAGGAGCTTCGCCCCTCTAAAACCCTCGCGCGAGTTCATTGCACGTATCACTGCTCTACGATAAGCTGGCTCTAGAGCGGAAAGCACGAGGCTAATTTGGGACTGCGCTACAGGGGGCAGCTCGGCGCGAAAAAAAAAAAAAAAATAGAACAAGCAGAAACGCGGAAAGCGAGAAATTTATAATTAACAAGAACAAAAAGAATACGTCCAGGTTGGCCCGCACTACGTTGAGGTATTGAGAAACAGGAATTCAAACGGAACACAAGCGCCGACTCACAACTGAAGTTTATTCCAATAGCACAGAACAGATATATATATACACACACGGTGGCTACACTCAACGCAAAAGAACTGCTTTGTCGCGCCGTTCTAAATTCATGCATCCGTGCCCACTCGTCCGATTATCAGTGATACTTAGCAATTCAAAGATGAGATAGAAGGAGCGGGAAGGCAAAAAGGGAGCGTGGAAACGGGAAAACACTTTTAAGAACGAAATACTAGTAGACCGAAATTTCGATGCGGCCGAAGCCTATAATAAATGTTGCTTACCAAACACGACGTTGATTTTCCACAGCACATTTCTTTCGCTAGAGTAACCTAATAATTTTTCAAGGCGTCCGCCGCGGTGGAGCAGTGGTTATGGCGCTCGGCTGCTGACCGGAAGGTCGCGGTTTCGATCCCGCCCACGGCGGTCGCATGGGCAGATGTGGTCGCCATGGCAGAGATTCACTCATGTGATCTGCGGACCAGCTGTCGAGCATCATAACCACTAGACCACTGCGGCGGGTGTATATACGAATCATGGTGCAGTAACAAATTGTAAAGACATTTTGAGCACTTCGTGTCTATGTTGTGCTCTGTCACAACGATGCAGAAAAAAAGAAAACTAAATGAACCAACTACAAAAAAAAAAAAAAAAGACAGTCCTTCAAGGAACCATACATCTGGTCCTTTCAAAATTTCCTGTAACCACATTTAGTTTGTGCCTTCAGAATAATGAAAAGCGTCCACCCGAGGAACTAATTAGGAACGGCTTTAAATGTACTCAGAGTTTAAGGAGTTTCTGTGGCGCCATCATTAAAAATTGTTATTAGTTCGGGTACATCGCTCCAACTTCCATAATGAAGGCTTCCCTAGAGAGCCGTTCGCAACGCTAGAATATCCGCTGTCGCAGCGACAAGTTTTGCTTGTCTGGCATATTTTTTTTCAAGTATACCTTTCCAGGCACACGAAAAGTACGGCTATTGCGAAACACCGGGAAAAGAAGCAATGAGGGAAGCGAAACATCTGCGTGTACGACGTACTCCGAGAAGAAACTTCGAGCCGCATCTGTGCTGGCTTGTTTTGAGTAAAACAAATTACATACATTCAAAGCTTCTATCGCGGGTGAGATCAAAGAGTCTTTCAAGGGGCATACGTTGTAAATCTTTTATCGGCATTGCCATTGTTGTTTTAATTTTAAATGAGTACACTGAGCTTGAAAGAGGACGCCCTTCAATGCATTCATTTGGGAACGGTGCGGTACGAGGCATTTTATTTAAAGCCTTCTGGGATTCTGGAACAGCGCGAAAAACAAAGGGATACAGGCTAAAGAGACCATACAAGCACCAAATTTCAACTAAGGTTTATTTTCAGAAAAACAACCGATAAGAATACATCAGGTCATGCGCAATGACTCCGCCCAAAGGAAAAATATAATAATAATGTAATGAAGAGGAAGTACATCGGCGCACGGACAGCAGCATCGAGTGTGCAGCAGTGGCTCGAGCCAGTGGACTGTGCGTGATCATAATAATAATAATAATAATAATAATAATAATAATAATAATAATAATAATAATAATAATAATAATAATAATAATAATAATAATAATAATAATAATGTACAGCCGCGGCCACGTCTGTGTAGAGCACGCGAGCAGCCGGTGTTTGCTCTGCGGGGCGACACCTTGAGGTTGTTTCGGGCTCTGACGTGGTGTGTCAGGAGCATGCGAGGTCTAGTAGTCAGGCTGACCACGTCAGAGTGTTCTCTGTGAGGGGGCGGTTGTCCAGCTGGCCCAAGTGAGGCTGAGAGGGTTGCTCTTTCGCAGTTGAAGCGGGTGCAGTCGCAGAGAAGGGTGCGCGACTCTTTCGCTGCACCCGCATACTTCACATGACGGGCTGTCAGCCATTCCAATCCCAAATGAATAGGCATTTGAAACGCCACTTTAAGCCACAGACGGGACCAGCAAGGTACTGTAACGTCGGGATAGGCTGGGCGGGATACATATTTGGAGATCAGGGTCCAAAGTATGCAGTCGTGCACTTGTGAATGTCGGTGAAAGCCACAAGTCCAACGTTAAACGACGGGCTAGCCCACGAAGTTCTTTTGCGATGTCGGATCTTGAAAGGGGAATGGCGACACTGCTGACACCGTCGTGGGTGGATCAGGCAGCTGCGTCCGCTTCGTCATTTCCCTGAATGCCATAGTGACTAGGACTAGCCACTGGAATATTACTTTGGGCGCTTCGTCAATTACTTCATAGAGTTTCCCACGATATTGCTATGGACAGCCATCAAAAGACAACTACGTGGAAGAAGACGACGACGATTTAGACTGTTTTGTGCCGGTGCCTTAGGGTGCAGTGCCCGACTACTCTCCTGTAAATACACTTCGCTACAGCCTCTCGTCTGCGTCCTTTCACCTAACATTTTGGTGGAGGTGCTGGTTATCGATCCCAGTACCTCTCTAGAGGCAACTGTAGTGCTGCAATCGTTCAGCCAGCATGAGAATGATGGGTAGTACATGGATTTGCCTAGTGTACGTGCTCGCGACTGGGGCGCACTTGCGACTTTGGTTTATTGCTGTGTTTTGGCTTTTTGTTTCGTCTAAAAGAACGGCTCTTTGTGAACCTCCTGAGCTGATTTGAACCATTTAGCCTAAAAAAAGTTAAGGTGTTGAAATAAGACAGTTGAACTTCTTGTGGACTTCGTCGTGTGACAAGGCGGCTGCAGGCTACAGGAAACCACACGGCACTGAAAGAACGAAGCTTAGCCACATTCATGCACACCCATCATTCCCATGCTGGCAGTAGCGCCATGCGCTACATGTCCCATAGACACTAGCGCCAGATTTCCCTCTAGTGTGCTAACATGAAACTCCACGCTGCAGCCTCTGTCACTCTGTTTTTCGCGCTGTCCCGCAATGCACCCATACCAACTAGCTCGTCTTTCCTTTTTGTAGATGCATCGACGATGAATATTAGGACAGTACGCTGCAAGTGCGCATCTTTGAGAACCTAGTGATGGATCGGTGTAAAAGGAACGCGGCAGACAAGGCACTGAGAACAACGGAAAAGCAAGTGAGCTAGGGATATCTGGATCAGCCATTCAAAAGGCATAATAATAATATGTGGGGTTTTACGTCCCAAAACCACGATATTATCATGAGAGACGCCGTAGTGGAGGGCTCCGGAAATTTCGACCATCTGGTGTTCTTTAACGTGCACTGACATCGCACAGTACACGGGCCTCTACCATTTCGCCTCCATCGAAATGAGACCGCCGCCGCCGGGATCGAACCCGCGACCTTCGGGTCAGCAGCCGAGCACCCTAGCCTCTCATACACCGAGGCGGACCATTCAAAAGGCACAGGGGCGTGCTATTCATGCGTAGTACGGTGACCGGCTGCGGCGCCTCGCTCGCACGGCGCCATTGCAACTTCTTCGGTGCATTCTAAAATTAACCTCGTCGCTCTCGAAAGAAGTCAATGCCGAGCACGTAGCGTATTCAGCTTTCCGAAGCGCGAAACAATGGCCCGGCTGTGTATGTGGGGATTGCAGTGAGTCGAAAGCGTCGTTGAGTGGGCTCGCCTGGGTTTCGATTGTCTTTGTCGTGCTATACACAAAGGTGGCGGATTGTGTTACTTGAATAGAGGCTAAAGTTGAATCCTTACGTCAAAGCGCCACCCCAACAGTGTTTCTGAAACTGTCGACCAACATTTATGAATAAGCCATTCCCTGAACAGGGTTGGAGTTGCACAAGGTAAAGTGTTCAGAAGTCGCCGAAGAAAGTTTGTGACTGAAACCATAGTCCCTCAATAGCTTTTCTGGTCACGAAACTGCCACCTCAGTTTAATATAGAGCCAGCGGCGGCCGCTAGGGGCGCCACAGTAAAAGAAAGGCCACCCAGCGGAGTGGCCGCCGCAGGCGACGCTTGTATTTTTTCTTCGCTGGTACCTCGCGGCCGAAAGACCCGCTCCTTTTAGACAATATTTGCATTCTCTTTTGTCGTAGCAATTACACTAATGAGGCTTGGAACTGTGAGAATGTTTTCGTAACGAAGACAAGGCGCATACAAAAAGTAAACGATCTCAAATTGAGCTGGCGGCTCAGTGTGCAGACGACGCGCATAGACCTTTTTGTTACTGCGAAATTTCTCTTTAGTTGGCCCAACAGGCCCCAAGTAAAAAAAAACTTACGTGACTTTGATGCGTTGTACAGAGAATAAGATATCAGCGGCGTTTAATATTAAATACGTGACAACCTGAGCTCAAGGTCGAGAACTGTTACTTCCCGAAGCTCCCGATGGCACGCGTGTCGTTGCAACATAAAATGTTCTTACGTAACAGAAAATGTTCTAGGGAGTGAGCTTGCATTTGCCGGTAATCTAGCTGTTTGAAACAGATACATCGGCAGATCGTAACCATCAATGAAACGGTTTCTTGATAGGCAACTGTTGTCGTTTTCAGGCCTCGAGAACCTTGCTAGTTTTCCTGCGTATCGGTCGAATGGTGCGACACAGTTTTCCAACGCGATTTTTTTTTTGTCAACACCCGCAATGAAAACCGCACGGATTAATATGTTCCCCTCTGATTCTGTATTGCGCTTCTTAATTTCTATCTCGTACGAGCAGGGTGACGAGGATTGACGCGCGATTGCATTCCGTGCCGTACTTCCTTGGCGAACCAGGACGCTTAATAGGATTGTAACCGCGATTTTTCTTTGAAGAAAATGAAGCCGTGCAAATGCTTATGATCGAGATATAACAGATAATTTTCACACCACTGGGATAGTGTAAAGTTTCAAAAGACGTCTCAAAGGAATGTTGACACAGGAATATTGCAAAGAAGGTTGACAGAAGAATATTTTGCATCTTTTTTTTTTATGGTGTTACAATAAGTAGCTAATGGCCCATTTATTTCGACTGCTAACCCTACTCGCACACGGTGGCTCTCGAGGTTGTTTCAGTGGTTTTCAAACTGTCAGTGGTCGTGACTCCCGATTCGTGAAGTACGCTGGCAGGCCGTCGAACCCACGACAAATGACGTTAGGCCTGAGGCGCGGCTTCACTCTCGGTAACGATACGGTGTCACCGTTTATCGTAAAATCGTGCACATGGATAATGCCCGATGAATCAGATTGCTTCGCACACACACGCACATACCTCGGATCAATGGTGAAGTCGTCCGTTTCTTGCCACATTATGGCTCACTTCGAGTTCTCGAACTTTCCACGAACACTTGGCATGCAAAAAAAAAAAAAAGAAAGAAACCTTTCGAGTAGTGCCCTTAAACGGCACCTCGGTACGCAGCACCTGAACGGCATTGTCACGCGAACGTGCAGGCTTCAACTGTACAATACCTGAACTTGGCCCTTATCCAAAAAGCAATCGCAGATAGAGTATACACGTGCAAACTCTAAGCTTGCGCCGGCCGCATGTGCGGTCGCTACGGAATCAAACCGGAGGGGCTGGAGAAACGTGGCCTCTAAACGACGGTGGCGCCGCGGCGCGGTAGCTTCCCGCGCCATATCAAGCTCCACCATAGAGCGACGGCGAAGTTTCGTGACCAGAAAGAGTATTGAAGGACTGTGCTGAAACCAACGCTTTAACCCAGGGACCTTTCTTCATGCTTATAAGTTCGGAAAACAAGGGGGGCGAAGCAGAAATACACAGAGTATTGAAGGACTGTGCTGAAACCAACGCTTTAACCCAGGGACCTTTCTTCATGCTTATAAGTTCGGAAAACAAGGGGGCGAAGCAGAAATACACAGAGTATTGAAGGACTGTGCTGAAACCAACGCTTTAACCCAGGGACCTTTCTTCATGCTTATAAGTTCGGAAAACAAGGGGGCGAAGCAGAAATACACAGAGTATTGAAGGACTGTGCTGAAACCAACGCTTTAACCCAGGGACCTTTCTTCATGCTTATAAGTTCGGAAAACGAGGGGGGCGAAGCAGAAATACACAGAGTATTGAAGGACTGTGCTGAAACCAACGCTTTAACCCAGGGACCTTTCTTCATGCTTATAAGTTCGGAAAACGAGGGGGCGAAGCAGAAATACACAGAGTATTGAAGGACTGTGCTGAAACCAACGCTTTAACCCAGGGACCTTTCTTCATGCTTATAAGTTCGGAAAACGAGGGGGCGAAGCAGAAATACACAGAGTATTGAAGGACTGTGCTGAAACCAACGCTTTAACCCAGGGACCTTTCTTCATGCTTATAAGTTCGGAAAACGAGGGGGCGAAGCAGAAATACACAGAGTATTGAAGGACTGTGCTGAAACCAACGCTTTAACCCAGGGACCTTTCTTCATGCTTATAAGTTCGGAAAACAAGGGGGCGAAGCAGAAATACACAGAGTATTGAAGGACTGTGCTGAAACCAACGCTTTAACCCAGGGACCTTTCTTCATGCTTATAAGTTCGGAAAACGAGGGGGCGAAGCAGAAATACACAGAGTATTGAAGGACTGTGCTGAAACCAACGCTTTAACCCAGGGACCTTTCTTCATGCTTATAAGTTCGGAAAACAAGGGGCGAAGCAGAAATACACAGAGTATTGAAGGACTGTGCTGAAACCAACGCTTTAACCCAGGGACCTTTCTTCATGCTTATAAGTTCGGAAAACGAGGGGGGCGAAGCAGAAATACACAGAGTATTGAAGGACTGTGCTGAAACCAACGCTTTAACCCAGGGACCTTTCTTCATGCTTATAAGTTCGGAAAACGAGGGGGCGAAGCAGAAATACACAGAGTATTGAAGGACTGTGCTGAAACCAACGCTTTAACCCAGGGACCTTTCTTCATGCTTATAAGTTCGGAAAACAAGGGGGCGAAGCAGAAATACACAGAGTATTGAAGGACTGTGCTGAAACCAACGCTTTTAACCCAGGGACCTTTCTTCATGCTTATAAGTTCGGAAAACGAGGGGGCGAAGCAGAAATACACAGAGTATTGAAGGACTGTGCTGAAACCAACGCTTTAACCCAGGGACCTTTCTTCATGCTTATAAGTTCGGAAAACGAGGGGGCGAAGCAGAAATACACAGAGTATTGAAGGACTGTGCTGAAACCAACGCTTTAACCCAGGGACCTTTCTTCATGCTTATAAGTTCGGAAAACAAAGGGGGCGAAGCAGAAATACACAGAGTATTGAAGGACTGTGCTGAAACCAACGCTTTAACCCAGGGACCTTTCTTCATGCTTATAAGTTCGGAAAACAAGGGGGCGAAGCAGAAATACACAGAGTATTGAAGGACTGTGCTGAAACCAACGCTTTAACCCAGGGACCTTTCTTCATGCTTATAAGTTCGGAAAACAAGGGGGCGAAGCAGAAATACACAGAGTATTGAAGGACTGTGCTGAAACCAATGCTTTAACCCAGGGACCTTTCTTCGTGCTTATAAGTTCGGAAAACGAAGGGGGCGAAGCAGAAATACACAGAGTATTGAAGGACTGTGCTGAAACCAACGCTTTAACCCAGGGACCGTTTCTTCATGCTTATAAGTTCGGAAAACGAGGGGGCGAAGCAGAAATACACAGAGTATTGAAGGACAGTGCTGAAACCAACGCTTTAACCCAGGGACCTTTCTTCATGCTTATAAGTTCGGAAAACGAGGGGGGCGAAGCAGAAATACACAGAGTATTGAAGGACTGTGCTGAAACCAACGCTTTAACCCAGGGACCTTTCTTCATGCTTATAAGTTCGGAAAACGAGGGGGCGAAGCAGAAATACACAGAGTATTGAAGGACTGTGCTGAAACCAACGCTTTAACCCAGGGACCTTTCTTCATGCTTATAAGTTCGGAAAACAAGGGGGCGAAGCAGAAATACACAGAGTATTGAAGGACTGTGCTGAAACCAACGCTTTAACCCAGGGACCTTTCTTCATGCTTATAAGTTCGGAAAACGAGGGGGCGAAGCAGAAATACACAGAGTATTGAAGGACTGTGCTGAAACCAACGCTTTAACCCAGGGACCTTTCTTCATGCTTATAAGTTCGGAAAACAAGGGGGGCGAAGCAGAAATACACAGAGTATTGAAGGACTGTGCTGAAACCAACGCTTTAACCCAGGGACCTTTCTTCATGCTTATAAGTTCGGAAAACGAGGGGGGCGAAGCAGAAATACACAGAGTATTGAAGGACTGTGCTGAAACCAACGCTTTAACCCAGGGACCTTTCTTCATGCTTATAAGTTCGGAAAACAAGGGGGCGAAACAGAAATACACAGAGTATTGAAGGACTGTGCTGAAACCAACGCTTTAACCCAGGGGACCTTTCTTCATGCTTATAAGTTCGGAAAACGAGGGGGCGAAGCAGAAATACACAGAGTATTGAAGGACAGTGCTGAAACCAACGCTTTAACCCAGGGACCTTTCTTCATGCTTATAAGTTCGGAAAACGAGGGGGCGAAGCAGAAATACACAGAGTATTGAAGGACTGTGCTGAAACCAACGCTTTAACCCAGGGACCTTTCTTCATGCTTATAAGTTCGGAAAACGAGGGGGCGAAGCAGAAATACACAGAGTATTGAAGGACTGTGCTGAAACCAACGCTTTAACCCAGGGACCGTTTCTTCATGCTTATAAGTTCGGAAAACGAGGGGGCGAAGCAGAAATACACAGAGTATTGAAGGACAGTGCTGAAACCAACGCTTTAACCCAGGGACCTTTCTTCATGCTTATAAGTTCGGAAAACAAGGGGGCGAAGCAGAAATACACAGAGTATTGAAGGACTGTGCTGAAACCAACGCTTTAACCCAGGGACCTTTCTTCATGCTTATAAGTTCGGAAAACGAGGGGGCGAAGCAGAAATACACAGAGTATTGAAGGACTGTGCTGAAACCAACGCTTTAACCCAGGGACCTTTCTTCATGCTTATAAGTTCGGAAAACGAGGGGGCGAAGCAGAAATACACAGAGTATTGAAGGACTGTGCTGAAACCAACGCTTTAACCCAGGGACCTTTCTTCATGCTTATAAGTTCGGAAAACAAGGGGGCGAAGCAGAAATACACAGAGTATTGAAGGACTGTGCTGAAACCAACGCTTTAACCCAGGGACCTTTCTTCATGCTTATAAGTTCGGAAAACAAGGGGGCGAAGCAGAAATACACAGAGTATTGAAGGACTGTGCTGAAACCAACGCTTTAACCCAGGGACCTTTCTTCATGCTTATAAGTTCGGAAAACGAGGGGGCGAAGCAGAAATACACAGAGTATTGAAGGACTGTGCTGAAACCAACGCTTTAACCCAGGGACCTTTCTTCATGCTTATAAGTTCGGAAAACAAGGGGGCGAAGCAGAAATACACAGAGTATTGAAGGACTGTGCTGAAACCAACGCTTTAACCCAGGGACCTTTCTTCATGCTTATAAGTTCGGAAAACAAGGGGGCGAAGCAGAAATACACAGAGTATTGAAGGACTGTGCTGAAACCAACGCTTTAACCCAGGGACGTTTCTTCATGCTTATAAGTTCGGAAAACGAGGGGGCGAAGCAGAAATACACAGAGTATTGAAGGACAGTGCTGAAACCAACGCTTTAACCCAGGGACCTTTCTTCATGCTTATAAGTTCGGAAAACAAGGGGGGCGAAGCAGAAATACACAGAGTATTGAAGGACTGTGCTGAAACCAACGCTTTAACCCAGGGACCTTTCTTCATGCTTATAAGTTCGGAAAACGAGGGGGGCGAAGCAGAAATACACAGAGTATTGAAGGACTGTGCTGAAACCAACGCTTTAACCCAGGGACCTTTCTTCATGCTTATAAGTTCGGAAAACAAGGGGGCGAAGCAGAAATACACAGAGTATTGAAGGACTGTGCTGAAACCAACGCTTTAACCCAGGGACCTTTCTTCATGCTTATAAGTTCGGAAAACAAGGGGGCGAAGCAGAAATACACAGAGTATTGAAGGACTGTGCTGAAACCAACGCTTTAACCCAGGGACCTTTCTTCATGCTTATAAGTTCGGAAAACGAGGGGGCGAAGCAGAAATACACAGAGTATTGAAGGACTGTGCTGAAACCAACGCTTTAACCCAGGGACCTTTCTTCATGCTTATAAGTTCGGAAAACAAGGGGGCGAAGCAGAAATACACAGAGTATTGAAGGACTGTGCTGAAACCAACGCTTTAACCCAGGGACCTTTCTTCATGCTTATAAGTTCGGAAAACAAGGGGGCGAAGCAGAAATACACAGAGTATTGAAGGACTGTGCTGAAACCAACGCTTTAACCCAGGGACCTTTCTTCATGCTTATAAGTTCGGAAAACAAGGGGGCGAAGCAGAAATACACAGAGTATTGAAGGACTGTGCTGAAACCAACGCTTTAACCCAGGGACCTTTCTTCATGCTTATAAGTTCGGAAAACAAGGGGGCGAAGCAGAAATACACAGAGTATTGAAGGACTGTGCTGAAACCAACGCTTTAACCCAGGGACCTTTCTTCATGCTTATAAGTTCGGAAAACAAGGGGGGCGAAGCAGAAATACACAGAGTATTGAAGGACTGTGCTGAAACCAACGCTTTAACCCAGGGACCTTTCTTCATGCTTATAAGTTCGGAAAACAAGGGGGCGAAGCAGAAATACACAGAGTATTGAAGGACTGTGCTGAAACCAACGCTTTAACCCAGGGACCTTTCTTCATGCTTATAAGTTCGGAAAACAAGGGGGCGAAGCAGAAATACACAGAGTATTGAAGGACTGTGCTGAAACCAACGCTTTAACCCAGGGACCTTTCTTCATGCTTATAAGTTCGGAAAACAAGGGGGCGAAGCAGAAATACACACGGAAGAAGCGCTTTCTAACAACGAGATAGCGCTTGTCCTGTGTGTAACTGTGCTTCATTTTACACCTTGCCGACCCTGCCGCATTGAAAGGGCCCCTGAACAACCTCGGCAGATACAAAGAACGGGCGCGGTATTTTCTCCGGGCAGTTCCCGTCTTCTCGGCACGATTCCGTGACGCCAGTAGCCTGTTTACGTGATGTCACGAGGACATAAGTTCTCGACTGATCCGTATATGAGAGATATCAGTTGTGAGTTGTCTCTTACCTTGCTTTGCCATGCAGTCGCACGCCCATTCGGCCATGTCTCGCATGGCTATCGTGTGCGATAAACTGATTTCACTTCGTGTTGAGCGTTTTGGACAGCGCAAGCGAAGGTAACAGCATATGGCGGAAAAGCGCCAAATCCTGAACTATAGAGTCTGGCTCCCAGCTAGTTGGTAAACTGATATACTGAAACCGGTACTTAGGAAAACCGGCACAAAGAAAACAATAACAAGAAAAACATCCTCTGTGTGAGCGCTCTGTGTGTTCGTTTTAGTTGTCCTTGTTTGGGTGCGCCTACCGGTTTCAATATGGTGCGAAATTCTGATAGGCTCAACGCTTAGGGCTGACATTGTCCCCGTATTTTATGAAGGAATAAGTGACGAGGAGCATGCCAGTAAATATGGTATGCACGCAGGCCAGGACGTTACCGGCTACTACACGTCGACCATTCACCTTTCACAATAAATGGGTAGAGTTACGGGTCAGATGTATGCTGTCGGATATATTGTCACGTGGTCGTGACGTCGACGAAGGATGCAGGCTACGTGTCCAGGATGAAACTGTTTATTAGGCCGAACTTGTGGCCTGTAAACGGAAAGTAAGATTACAACAATACACGCTGGCACTGATAGCGGCGAACAGAGCGTCGGCCGTCGATCAACTGAACATCGTTGGAGCGCGCCGGCTTTTATGCATCACGCGTCGAACATTCTAGCCTTATCACTGGTCATCGCGCACGCTCTGGACCAATCTCGAGTGGTCGCGTCTTGCGCGCAATCTTAACAAAACGATCTACAATAATCGCGAAGGTTCTAGAACAATAAGGCGCGGTTTGAGCTGAGCTTTGCTGACGGTCTTTGTGGGCGAAAACCGAATACAACAAAAGTGAAAATAAGAATAGCGCGTGGCAATATAAATAAAAACATCAAGGAGTGTCACGCGTTAGCGATGAGAGAGACAGTTACGAGCCGGCACTTATCTCTTCCACTTTCCATTAAGAACCACTTCGCGTCAAGGAGTTTGATCACGCGCACCAACAATACGGCATCTTTCGCGTTCCGTTATCATCTGCGGCGTCTGAGGAGTACTCTAAATATGCAAATACTTGCCCGCAAAGATGTCAAGATTATCGAAGTACATGTTATACATTGCATATAAGACGTAAATTACAGAATGAGGCCTCAAAGTCACAAGATCGATTCTGAGACATCATACAAAATCAGTCCGCCTCGGTGGTGTTGCGGTTACGGTGGTTGGCTGCTGACCCGAAGGTCGCGTATTCGATCCCGGCAGCGGTTGCATTTCGCTAGAGGCGAAGTGCTAGAGGCCCGTGTACTGTGCGATGTCAGTTTACATTAAAGAACACCAGATGGATCGAAAGTTACGGAGTCCTCTACTGCGGCGTCCCTCCTAATCACATTGTGGTTCTGGGATGTAAAACCTGAGATGTTAATGGTATATAAGAGCATTTAGGTGAAACAGAGAAAAAGATCCTAAAGTCGGTGACAGCCTAAGAATAAATATAGGCTCCGCCTACGAGGCCGCATTGCCCTTATTTTTCATGCTTCCGCCGTGTTGCTACTTCACGCTGCGGAAACGACGGAACGCGATAAAGCGTTGTGAAACACTCCGAGCTGCTGCCGCTTCGGTGCACGTCAAACGCGGCACAAGCACAAACTTCAACTGCATCGAATGACGACCGGCGACGATGATGCTGTGTACGTGCGGATAAGAGTAGATTTTTTTTATTGGTTCGACCTAACCATTGCGCCATAGTAAAGGGCATCTCTAGTTGGACGTGCATCACACATGGATAGTGGCACACTTTAGTTTTTATTCTCAGCTTGTCGCCGACTATATATAATACGCTCAGGTAAGCAGGCAATAAAACAAACATAGGGAAGTATAAAACCAGTTACTGTGAATACTGTAAAGTATTTATGAGTTTAACGAGCGTAATTGTAAAGCTTTTTAAATATTTTGAAGGCGGCTGTCGTGAAACCTAGAGGGAAATACATCCAAAATGATACCGATCTTTGAAGTAGACTTGAAAGAAGAAACGAAAATGGGCGAAAGGAAAGACAGCCTGCGACGGTTTCTGTAAATAACTCATTCGCGCCTCCGTCAGAAGCATTGACCTCGAAATAAGCATTGACCTCGCCATAAGGTGGGCCTGCCATCCTGTCGCACCAGGTTGTGCAACGACTCGTTTGTACCGAGGACAAGCGCCGCCTGGAACCACCTTCCAGCCTCCATCGCCTGCATAATGGATGAAAAAGACTTCACGCTTAGTACACTCGTAGTACGCGAGAAACTCGGCGCCGACGAGCGTAAAGAAACGCGGCCTTCGAAGATGCTAGCTCGTGCCGCCTGCGTATTTGTGCGCGTCGTTTTCCAATAATTTACGCTCTCTCGAACCTCAATGCGGTCACCCACTCCGTGGCGCGAGGCCTCGTCAACCGCGCCGGAGCAACTGGAGACGAGTTGGACACCAGGGACAATCTAACAAACTGCAATGATGTCGTTATGGCCTTTTACCTCGGACGCCGCCGCGCCTTCCCCCCCGCCTCACCCCAAGCTCTGGCCGGGCGCAGGCCACCACTCTGCGTCTACTGCAAACCAACACGTATCCCTCACCTGCCCACCTTCCACCTCATATTCCCGGATGTTTACGCTATTCACAACTGCCGGTGCTGTGGCACTCACCCGGCTACGCTTCCGCATATGCTGTGGGAGTGCCCGGCACAGTACACACACACTAACACCACGACCCTCTCGTCGAGGCTGCATGAGGCTCTGCGGAGGCTCTGCGCCCTCGATGAACAAACATGGGCGACCCAGCACGCATGTGGGGCGGCGTCGAGGCAAGCCCTTGACGTCCCCTCATGGGAGGCCTAGGACCGGCCGCCAAAACTTGCTGTTTTTTTTTTAGTAAAGTTTATTCGTCTTCCTCGCTCTCAGGCTTGTCGGCGATGAGCCATTTCTGATCTTTGATCGAGGTCAGTAGTCATTTCACGTTGCCACATTTCATTGTTGCCTGCACACGAACGCATGGCCGTCGTTGTTGCCCGCAGCAACTGAAGTTTTTCGCGGCTAAGCACGTGCATGAAGATCCCATTCTCGCCGTGGAGGATGGTAAGAGTTAAGAGGGAGCATTGCACAATGACAAAGAAAGAAAGAAAGAAAGAAAGAAAGAAAGAAAGAAAGAAAGAAAGAAAGAAAGAAAGAAAGAAAGAAAGAAAGAAAGAAAGAAAGAAAGAAAGAAAGAAAGATGACACGTCATCAGGCACGCACACGTCAAGTTTCGCTTGCCGATTTTTGCCCGGTAGCAGCAGGGCTCCTGAAATTTCTCCCCTCTTCTCGTTTGACTGTACTCAACAGAAACTACTCTCCACAGCAGCGAATATTGAAATATAGAAGTTGGAATATTTCCTTTCCCTTTTCCCTTTAGTCTCTCATCCTATGTCTTTTGCTTCCGCTCGTATTGCGTGATGAATCCTGCAGTGATACTGAACTGCAAGGCAGCGCCGCCAGGGATTACTCATGTCACAGACACGGAACGATTGCATCACGTGACAAGTCGAATCCCACTGACAGCGTAAAAAAAATTGCAAAAGTGTGTTTCGCTACTTCGTTTTCGACGTTTGCAGCTGGCGTTTTGAGTCTTTTATGTTCTCTCTTGAACGTACGATTGCTTTTTGCGCCAGTTTGCCGCTAGCCTAGGAAACCCAGCCTTGGTGAGCACACGCTCGCATGAATGCGATCGTACTACGCCGCGAAACAAATGGGAAGAAAGGGTATCCATATGCTCAGTTTTCTTTTTTTCCTTTTATCACAGCAGCCATATGAAGTCCAACTGTGAATGAAGCAAAAGCAAAACACGGGAAAAGTTGAGTTGAAGACAAAAAAGTCATAAGCGAAGCATATTGAATTGCAAAGCAGCGCGAAAAGCGATCACTGCTGTCATAGACGGAGAACGACTGCATCAACTGACAAGTCAAATATCCCGCTGAGAGCGTGAAAAGAAGGGACTTCGAAGACATTTCTCTCCTTTGTTCTGGTTTAGCAATAGTTTTGCATAATAACCGATTTTGATCGTTTGATCCAAAGGGATCAGTTTCTTTTTTTACTTCTTTTGACACCTTGCAGCTAACTTAGAGATATCAAGCTCGATAAGCCGTAATTATACAACTTCAATCGCACCATCTTGCATTAAAAGAAGAAGAAGATATCAAGGGTCGGATTTTTAGTAGTCCAAACGGTATGAAAGTAGTCCATCGTGAATTAATCAATAAATTGTTCTTGTTTTTCATCGACCGCAAGGGAAATAGAATCCGCCACCGTGCCGCAGTGTTGGGTTAAAGCTGTTTGCAGGGTGTTCTTACGCATTTTTGCGTGTTTTACAACTCCCTTCAATAGGCTAATAATAATATATGGAGTATTACGTCCCGAAACCACGATATGATTGCGAGAAACGCCACAGCAGAGGACTCCGGAAATTTCGACCATCCGGTGTTCTTCAACTCTTCGAAAGGTTGAACACCGATAAGTTTACATCATTCAACACCACCTCATGATCAGTGAACAATTCGTGATACGTTTCCGGAAATTCAATACAAATTACATGGTTCGACGTGCCAAAACTGGACACGATTTGGACGCACCCATCATTGAAATGTTCTGGAATACCCTTGAACAACTGCGGTTCTTTACCTTGCGCTTAAGCTGAAACACACGGGCGTTGTCGCATTGCTGCCTCATCGAAACGTGATCCCCGAGGCCTGCGATCGAACCCGGGACATCGTGCTCAGCGGCGCAACGCCACAGCAGCTAAGCCACGACAGCTGCTGCCCGTGAAACAAGCTCAAGCTGAAACAGTTGACCACGTCAAACTCGCAGGACGCACTCTGCGCGCTTGTGCATCTGACCCCAAAGCTGCCATCAAGGCTATTCACGGGACAGTGTTAAGTGAGGCCAGCATGCAACGCCGGGACGCCGGGACTTAAAAGTCTCACCGAAAGCGCTAAGCGTGCATCACGTGTCCTATAACACACAGTAGGCTACACCCATTGACTACCGCGAACACCGCCATTCCCAGGATTTGGGGACATTCGTACGTGGCGCCATCTCTCGGCGGCAGCAACCGCATCTTGCCATAACTGAATGGGAAGTTGGCGAAAAAAAGTCATATCTTTTGAAATAAGCTAGTTATCAAAAACGACTCCGGGATCTATACAGCAGATACCTACTGGTACACTGTGGCGAAATTTCAGTGCCGTACTACAAAACCTGTGGCTTCCCTAGACAATTGAACACCCCCATTGGAAATACATGGGACCCATTGTTAAATATTAAACACTCTGGGAAGCCACGCGGTTAGTAGTACGACACTGTAATTTTGACAGAATGTTTAATTAAGTCTCTGCTTTGTAGAACCGGGAGTCGTTTTTGATAACTAGCTTTTTTCATGAGATATGATTTTTTTCGCCTACTTCCCATTCAGTTACGGCAGGCCGCCGCTGTCACCGACAAGAGAGGGCGCTACGTGCAAATGTCCCCAAATCCTGGTCATGGCTTACGCAATTCGCAGTGCCCATAGACTTTCACGCCACCAAGCGGATGTCAGAAGAACTTACACGAGGAGGGTCAGCAGACGACAAACTGGCAGCTCTGGCTGCCGTTCCTTTGTTCTTCTGTGCCAGTCCGATTGTTAACGCGTTAGCAGGAAAGGAACACTACGACCTCGCATGTTTTTCTGCATCAATGAATAAACTTGGCCCTCCGTGACACGAGAAATCTGATTCGTTCTTGCGAGACGCGAAGTTTACGTGAAAATACGGGGCAAATCGCGGTTTCAAGAATAGCCCACAACGTACACATTTCAGCTTCGCGAGTTTTTCTGTAGCCACGTAGGTTAGTTAAATGCTATCGTCTGACCTTTTCAGTTGAAACTAGCCCTGCTTTACTAGCGTCAATGTTTTGGTAGAGAATGAATCACATAACATTGTACGCGGGAAGTCACGCGGGCTCGCTATGTGCTCTTCTATAACTGAGCCATGACCCTAAGGTTCTTCGCTCCTAAAAAAAAGAGAGTGGGGATCAGGGGGGAAGCAAGGAAAGGTAAGGAAGGCTCTCAAGACGAACGACCTGTTTGCTACCCTGCTCTGGAAAACAACAGTGATGGATAGAGAGAGAGAGAGAGAATAAGAATAGAAGAAAGGTAACCTGGGTTGTCCGGTAGGCTACCTTGCACTGGGGAAGAGGGTGAGGGGGAAGGAAAGAGGTACGAAGAGAGGGATAGAAGCAGAGAAGGGCAGCACAAGTTGCGCCCACATCGGGAAGCACCGCCACGGTGGTCATGCGCTACAGTGTTCACTTCCAATGCTGAAGGTACGGAGTACAGAGGAAGAAGTGTCGTGAAGGATAGAGCGAGTGTGATATTGTGAGTGAGTGAGTGAGTGAGTGAGTGAGTGAGTGAGTGAGTGAGTGAGTGAGTGAGTGAGTGAGTGAGTGAGTGAGTGAGTGAGTGAGTGAGTGAGTGAGTGAGTGAGTGAGTGAGATGTTGTGAGCGAGTGAGTGCATTGTTGAGAGTGAGTGAGTGAGTGCGTTGCTGAGAGTGACTGAGTGAGCAAAACAGCAAAACCAACGCAGTCTTCTAAGGAGCCGGATGCTTTCCATAGATAATTACAGCGTCATGTTTATGCTGAAGATAATGTACCTCCTGCTGATCATATTTTCTTACTTTGTCACTATTTACCCTTTTTCCCACTCTCCGCTCCCAGCCCATACGCCCACCGTTCCGGGAAAATATAAGCTTATTCAAGCGCTGGTCAGGTTTCGCGTCTCGGCTCATTCTAAGCTGAGCTCACATACGCCGACGCCTGCGTTCGCTTCTGAGTCTGCTCATTAACCCTATACCAGGCTTTCCCCAGGTAGCTTCTTTCCCAAAATGCGACGAAATTCAAGCGCACTTTCTTTACCCCAGCCTCGTGCCAACCATTATGCGAAAATGCAACTTCTCCCGTCGCGCTGGAAAGAGGAACCGCAGAGAGAGGAAAGGCAGGGATGTTAATAAACAGTCCATTACGTGACCACCGCCTGGAAGCATCTCAGACACCGCTGTGCAACTCAGTGCAGGTCGTTCATTATATTTTACAAATGTGAATTGCAAAATATCCCGCAGCTGACGTGTCTCTATGCCTAAGCCGGGTATGGTATGAAATTTACGTCGACGGTTTTCATGGTTTGTGAGCGAGTCAGGTTGCGTCTGTCGGGCCTCCCACGCATGGACTTCATTATTTAGCTAGCGGGAGTATAATTAATGCATGCTGGTGAAGTTTTGCTGCCACATTGGGGAACCTGTAATCGTACACAGGTTACTGAGGCAATAAGTAAAGCTACGAAAGGAGATTTCGCACTTCCGTGTTGTCTCTAAGTGTAGTAGTTTAATGTTTTGAATCGCTGTGGGTTCATTAGAACAGATACTGAATATCAGGAGCTTCACAAGCTTTCTTTTACCTCGAAGAGAAAAGCAAACATGTAGTGTTTTGACCATTAAGGAAGATATATATTCCGTGTTATTTTGCTCTTATAAATAATATTTACAGCTTAAGCGAACGCAAATGAGAATCTGGTACCTTTATTCAGAGCAATTTTACCTGCTACCCCTGCATTTGTTTCGTAGGTTTTCGTTCATTTCTTTCGTGGATCTTCTGTCTTTTACGTGTTTCGTTATTTTTTCACATTTCAGATATATTCTCGTCTTTTGAAAACATATATGATTGAAATTCCCACCTTTATTAGTAGATACTGCAATCCCACATGCGGGATTGCAGTATCTACTAATAAATAAATATAAATCAACTCATGCCCATGGACAAACAGGGGCAGAAAAGAATGGGATTGATGTAATTAATAATAATAATAATAATAATAATAATAATAATAATAATAATAATAATAATAATAATAATAATAATAATAATAATAATAATAATAATAATAATAATAATAATAATAATAATTAAGAAGAATAGTAGTTCGAGTTTGACGTTCCAAAACAACGATTTCATTCTGGGGGGACTCTGAAGTCGAGTACTCCCGAAATCTTGGCCACCTGGGGCTTTTGCACCTAGATCTAAGTACACTAGCCTCTAGCATTTAGCCTTCTTCGAATGAGGCTGCCGCGGCAGGAATTTCGATCCTGGGACCTTCAGGTCAGCGGCCGAGCACCATAAGAACAAGACCACTGCGACGGGTCCGAGCAGAAAAGAATGCAACTGAAGAAAGTAGTGAAGAGGGTGAGATGAACCTACGACCTTAAACTGTTTATTCTAACATGACCCGTTCCACGCAGTCTCATGCATGCTTAACTTATAACAGCAGAGCTGTTTAAGCTCAGAGTAAGGCCGGGGTCGTAGACAGAAAAAAAAAAAAAACACGGCGGGTACGCGTCACAGAAGGCGGGTATATATATGCCAAGTAGCTCCTAGCATAGCATAGCCACGCATAGTACAGTATAGCAAGGGGGTGACAAACGGGAAGTGTAAGTGAGGAGGAGAGATGAAAGGGTGAGAAGAAGAAAGCGAGGATGGGAGAGACAGCCCTTGCATAGCGTAGTTTATAAAGGGGAATGGGAAAGGGAAATGAGGGTGAGGGAAGACTGATGTTAGGGTGAGGAGGAGGAAAATGAGCGTTTGACAGGGTAAACCATAGCATGAGCATGTACACTATAGTCTATAGCAAAATATGGAAAAGGAAAGCGAGGGGGAGGAGGTGTGACGGGAGGGCTAGGAGGAGAGAGGGTCAACTTATTAAGATCATATTGTAACTTTATTATTTCTTTTGCTGCTCTTGCTGTACAACTTCTTTTTTGCATTTTTAACCGAGGGTCCCGTTTGCAGTCATTGACTTTGGGAACCCTCGTCTGCATATCTTTTGTACCATTCATTGTATGTTGAACCGGTAATAAACAAACTGAAACTGAAATAAAGAAAGCAGAAGAAAGAATTCAATCTGTGTTCGCCAGGTGGTGCCACTATTGCTTGCCGGCTCCGCTGTTTACTCAGATTTCACAAGTGCAAAACTGGCGTCAATGCTTTGTACCTTGAGCTAAATAAGGTTTACCAATTCCATTCCATTTCTCATGTCTTTAACATACTTTTTTTCATACAGAAACAAGAGCACACGTCAATCACTCAGTCAATAAATGAGCAGGGGTCTGCCTACGTGCGAGCCATAATCAGTTCTTGCCACTCGCGCAAGGGGCTTAGAAACTTCTTGCATCGTTTTCGTCGTTCCCGATAAACTGCTGAGAACAAAGTGAGTAAGAGCGATCGATGGCGTGCCCACGCCGACACGGCAACAGGGCCTTGAAGAGCCATCCGTTAGCGATGGAGTCAAGGGCGCGTCTTCCAATTAGCCACGGTCTACAAAGTAGTGTTTGCCGTGGCACGCCTGACCCTTGCCTTGCGAATCCTCGCGACTCGCCCGCAGTGAGCCCTGAATTATTTGCTCCAGTGCCGACAGCCAAGGAGTCCGGGGCGATCTCTTCCGGCCTTCGACCTTGGCGGAAGAGATCGGATTAAGGCGCGCAGCCGAATGATTACCCCTTTTCATTTGGCGGGATCGAAGGGGAGGAGGGAGGGGGTTCAAATCCCTCCGAATTATTTCCAATTTTACGCGTGTACATATTCATGTGGGAGGAGCGACGACAAAGAGGTAGGGTACCTTCGCATGAAAGAGGTCCGTAGGTTCTGAATTCCCGGTGCCAGCGCAATTCCCCACCGGATTAAAAAATGCCCCCACCTCCCCGAAGGAAATCGTGAGGAAATGCGCATGCATTTCGCGCGCTTCACTCCATTTATATATGGTGGTTGGGGTTCGAAGAAGGAAAAGGCGCCTAATTTCTGCAGCCCGGTCGGGAGCACGGCGCAGCGCCTTTTTTTTTTTTTTGCTTTTCTGTGTTTTTTTTCTTTTTTTTTCTTTTTTTTTAATTTTTTTTTTTTTTCATATATAGCTCCACCGAGCTCCCGCGATGCGAGCGCCCTCACGAGTCAGAGCGCGCTCCTCCTCTCCACTCAGAGCGGAGAGAAAACACCTGCCGCGGACAACGCCAACGCCGCACAACGTCGGATGCCTGACATAGCCCTGACTATGAAATGCATTCGCATTTAAAAAAAAAAGTCCGCGTGATACTGGAATTGCTTGAAGAGCCATGGGGTACAACCTCACCGGTGACCACAGCCAGTAATGCCCTCCCTCACCAGAGAAGGATTAGCCACCCTGGTGCTGAATTTGGCTACTACCTCCCACATGAATGCAATGAATGCACCAGTGTGGGTATATAGCCTCACAAACGCACACAAAAGCGCACATAAGATATGGAACCCCCCCCCCCTCTCTAAAAATATCTGGTTACATTACTGCCCGCTTCCGATGGTATGCCAGATAGGAAGAGATACGAGCGTCAAATGCAGGAAGGTAAGGGCGAAATTACATCTGGTTTGCAAGCGTACGCTAGCGGGAAGAGGAAAGAGCAATGGAAAGAAAAGGGCAAAGACGCAACAGACGTGGACACGTACAATTAAAAAGAAAGGTAGGGGGGAAGGTTAAAGGTCTTAGAATGGTGAGGTGGTCAAAATATATGTACACAGAGGTAGTATAACACGTGGATTCAGTGACATTCCGATGCAGGTCCCTGGCTCGCGAGGGTGAGTACGCATTATGTGAAAAACCAAAACGTAAAAGAACTGAAACAGTGAACCCCTAATATTATGTGGCGTAGCCTGGAAGAAAAGGCACTCTCCCCTATCCCCCCCCCCCCCCCGCTCGCAGATTGTTCAATTTTGCACGCGCACACATATAAGCGCATGCACGAACATGCAAAAAAAGTGGTATCTCCCCCTCCCCGCATCGCAAAGCTACCATTCTATATACAAGCAGCCAAACTTCGCGTTTCAATGAACTAATAAATCTCGTTCTAGGGAGCGACGCCTTATTATATAGCTCGCACGTATACATCAAATGAACGAACCAAGAGAGCGAAGAGTCCTGAAACTGATGACGAAGACGCTCTGTCTTGGTAGCGGGGAAGATTGGTTTTTGGGAACGTCCAATTGAGTCCCCCTCGACGAAGAGACATGCAGCCCAGGCCAGTGACGTCTACGTTGCAACGCAATCCACTTACCTCGCTGTAATGGATATGTCTCCATCAATCTACTCTTCACTCAATCAGTCTCTTTTTTTGTCGGAGACAAAAGGTTCCTGGAGTTCGAACTCGCCATGTCGGGGTGCTCTTGTAGCAGCTATACTTCTTGAGTGCTTACGACATTCATGCTTCACAATGACACGCGTCCTCCATGCATACGTCACAATACACCATGTAATATCGCAGTAATATTGCGTGGTACAAGCGTATATTGTCATCGGGCGTCACAACACGTGAATATCATAACGACTTCGTGGTTTAAAGCCAGCCACCCATTACAAAAGGCACACACGTTACTGCGCATATTCCCTTAACACCACGTAGTGGGTGCATAGCAAGTATGCTCTAATAAAGAAAAGAGGAAGGCAGGGAGGTTAACCAGATGCTAGGATCTGATATGCTACCCTGCATTAGGGTTGGGGAATAGGGGGGCTGAAAGAGAAAGAGATAAAAAAAAAGAACACACACACGCGCGCGCACACACACACACACACACACACACACACACACACACACACACACACACACACACACACACACACACACACTCACACACACACACACACACACACACACACACACACACACACACACACACACACACACACACACACACACACACACACACACACACACACACACACACGCACGCACGCACGCACGCACGCACGCACGCACACACACACACGAAAAAATTCCACTCAGAGTCGTTGAGACATGCCAGTAGTTCGCAAGAGGCCCAGCAGCGCTTGCACGGCCTTCTTCTGCGACACTACGTCAAGTATGCACTATGTGGTTGAATTACGCACTAGGGACAGGATATCGCTATCGCGTTCAACTCTTAAAGGCGAAGCTTAAGGGTCCCCCCAATTTTTTTTTCTGCTGAAATATGCAACGACCGACGCTGTAATGATACCTAATAGTCATGCCGCATGCTAGGTCCTTGTGCTATGGTTCAAGTATGAACGGAAGCTCGTTGCTAACGTGAAGTAGCAGCTGCGGACAACAAAACAATATCGTCCACAGTAACGCGCACCACTGAGACAAGTGGTATTCCGTCTGTACTATCCGCGTCAAATGAAAACCGAACAGCGGCAAGCATTCGCAGTGGTATAGTGCGCGCCGTCCAGTTGTCACTATGGACAGGCGCGCATGTATGCGAAGTGCTGCCGAACCGGATGCGCGCGCCTGTCAGTGGTGATAACTGGACGGCGCGCACTATACCACTGCGAATGCTTGCCGCTGTTCGGGTTTCATTTGACGCGGATAGTACTCCGATTTTTCGTTTCCTGGGCACAAGTTTGCCCAACATAGAGTTTTCGCATTTAATGCTGGGCGCACTTTTTTTCTTATGCCATGTGGTCGTGACTGTGAAGAAGACGGCACTCACGCTGCGCATTGCTCCCTCCTAACTTTTTTATTTCTACATGTCGGCAATCGAGCCTTCGCCGACGTGCATGGCAGCGCAGCACTTCTGTTGCTACAGGCAACAACGGTCCTCCGTGAAACAATGGAATGAAACAATGAAAGGCAACCACGAATTGTGGCGACGTGGAGTGACTATATAGTCAGCTCGGTAAAGGTCAGGCTGCCATGTCCGAACCCGCTGATTGGAAAGAGCATCATGATTGACAGAGAATCGATTATTGGAGAACTGCACATACAAATACGCATGAGACCGGCTCACCTTGGAGGGCCGCACTTCTGTACAGGGGGGGGGGGGTCAAAAGTTTGCAGGCCAGTATTTCATGTATTTCTGTGGAAGCGTAGGCCTGCGAACTTTTGACCAGCACTCTACACCCGCATTTTCTGAACACCCGTCGACGCCGGGTTTCTCGCGAACTACGGCGCCGCCGCCGCCATCGAAACCTGTAACCCATAAACGCTTCGCTTAAAAGCTGCGGGTACCGCAGCTTGATTAGGCACCGTCCAACCGGTAAGAGCATTTGAAAGTTCGGATCGTTCAGGTTATTACTTGGCAACACTGCTGTTGTGTTTTAACATGCATGAAATGCGGCATTGCAATCGTCTCCATCCTTCGTACTTAGCGTGATTACAAACCGGCTGATATATTGTAATGCACGTCGTTCCAACGAGCCGCAGTGAATGAACGCGTGAGATATCCTTTCCAAAATTCATCGAAAGAAGAGTTGAGGTTGATTAATGTGAACGCTGTAAAAGGGGCAGACGAAGGCAATTTCGTTTCCTTAATTAACTAACTGCGCAAGTAACCGTACAGAACGTAACCCGGACCATAAGAGGCGATCTTGGGGAAATTTTGAAAGAGACAGAGAAATGTTATACGGAAAGGCAGGAATGTTAACCGGAAAATAAATATCAGGGAAATTTCGAGAAAACGGAAGCAGCCCTACAGCTGCCGTGGTATTCCAGGAAAAGGGTGCTCGACTACTGACACGAAAGAAGCGGGTTCGATTCCTGCGGCGGCGGTCGCATTTTGATGGAGGCAGAATACAGAGGGCCAAGTACAGTGTGATATAAGGGATCATTGAAGGGGGTTGATATTATCCGGAGCCTTTCATTACAGCTTCACTCGACCTGAGCCTCTTTGGGGCGTTAAACACCGTAAACCTAACTTAAGATAGCAGCGTCGAATGAAATTCTTTTGAAATGAAACAAAGAACTCAGGTTGTTGCATTTAAACAGGTTAAAACTAAAAAAAAAAACACACACACAAGCTACAGTATGAACACAAAAAAGAAAGGCTCTTTTGATACAATCTGAGATCTCTGAGGTTTATTTCGTTGAAGGTATGTATCAATAAACGCTTATGTTAAAACAGAGCGCACTTACACAACCTAATTGCCCTTGCGTAAGCAAGATGGTCTTGTTTCTTTGAAATGCAAATTATTCCGTAATTCTTCGGGAGCTTTTTCTTTGATGTGCAGATCCTGGGAACAGGGTGCTTTGAATATATGCCATGAGGTTATTGTCATGCTACCCACCGTAATATTTTCTTTTTTTGGTCTGACCGTATAACAGGCACATACCATTTTCATAACGCGTGTTATGCTTCGATTCTGGATAGCATCGTATAGGCAGTTCACGCTGACATTCTTAGAAGACGGCATCGAGCCCAAGTCGTCCGTGTAATGAAATGCTTCTGGAAGACATCTGCTTGGCGTGATGCCACCTCGCGTCGGGAAGAGATAGATAAGAAATAACAAAGTGTGTGCAGCTCCCCTCTAAGTGAATGCTTGGGAAGTGCAATGCACGCCCTGTCCTTGTGATTCTCTTTTCGAACACCTGGGCTTCTTTAACGTGCACCTATATCAAAGCACATGGACCTCTAGCAATTTGCCTCCATCGAAATGCGGCCAACGCAGCCGGGATTCGAACCCGTGACCTCCGGGTCAGCAGTCGAGCACCATAACCCCATCTAATGAATAGAACTTGCCCCTACGTTTTCGATGAAGGAATATTTTGTACTTTAAATTACTGCTATGATAAAAGTGAAAGTTCCATTTCAAAGTTGCCAACGGGCCTCCAACCGTCCGCCGCTTTGGAGCAGTGGTTATGGTGCTCGGCTGTTGAACACAAGGTCACGGTTCGATCTCGGCCTTGGCTGTTGCATTTTGGTGTGGGCGAAATGGTAGAGGCCCGTGTGCTGCACGATGTCAGTGCACATTAAAGAAAACTAGAGTGTCGAAATTTCCGGAGCCCTCCACTACGGCATTTCTCATAATTATATCCGTAGTTTTGGGACGTGAAAGCCCCAGATATTATTATTAATAATAATAATAATAATAATAATAATAATAATAATAATAATATTATTATTATTATTATTATTATTATTATTATTATTATTATTATTATTATTATTATTATTATTATTATTATTATTATTATTATTGCTATCATTACCAACAGGCCTCCGGCCAGATGTTGACTTAACGCCACATGAGAGTAATAAAAGAGGTAATATCCAGATATGAGAATTAAAGACGACCACTTGACGATAAACTAGATGTGTGCTCTCGTGGCGTCTTTTTTTTTTTTTAATTTTTCACTAGCCGTCACATTCCAAGACCATTGTTAAAGGGACACTAAAGTGAAACAATGACTTGGTTTAGATTGACAAACTGCACTCTGAGAACTCTAATGCCGTTATGTTTCACTATCATAAGTTCATTATTAGCGGAGAAAGTCAAGGTTGAAGTTTTATTTTTAAATTTGGCGCCCATATCTGCGCGCGTGACGTCAGAAATTCCAAATCTATTTTTCGTATTTTCGCGACATTGGCTCGATGAAATTTTCTGAAACTTCGTATGCTAGGTCTATGGCACCCACAGATGACAATGCACCTCATTTTTATCGATTAGAAGCTACGTAGGACTCAGTATACGCCTTCAAAATCTATGACGTCACAGTGTTTGGTGCGGGAATCTCAAGGTGGCGTCTCCACCCGCATTTTCTTTTCGCGTGTTTTCTCGCTTACCAAGCGTCGTGTCGCGGTAAGAGTGGTACTTAACTAATACACGAAAAATCGTTTTGCCCTTTAGTGTCCCTTTAATGTGTCAGAAAAAGACCGGATTGGCATACCCGTCTCGTTGACAAATCTAGCCGGCTCAGGAAGAACGATGTGTCGATGATCACTACCGCCTCAAGCCAATACAACGAAACTGCCAGAAAACCTCTCGAGCAAGTCCTTCCGGTTCGTATTCTGTAAAGAACAAAATGATGTATGCGAAGGCGAGCTGCCAAATCCAGCATTTTCAACATTTCCAGACGTCTGGTATGCGCGGAGGCGGAGCCACCACTCTCTCCTTATTCTTCGCAAATTCTATTTTTCCTTCGCAAACCTGTTTAGTGTCGGCACGACCTGATGTCGTCAAATTTCGTTCTTTACTACTTATTTTAGTATCTTTCTTATGATGCCATTTATTTCTCGTCAGAAGAAATAGAAACACACCGTAGTATCACGCATGATATAAAGAAATTACTCAGACAGTTCTCAGAGGATCTCCTTTGAGGATAGTATGAGTGATGCGTAGGCGTAGCAGGCAATTTCCTCGTAGTCGGCGCCCATGTTTCGTAATAAGGTTTCGTAAGACACGGTGGCACACAAACTTTTTCGAATTTGTTCTCTGTGTGATGCGACTTAAAGAGCGCAGAAGAGAATGTCAGAGTTTTCATTAACATAATTTATTTCTTAAAATACGCATAATCGTGAATAATGACGCCATATAGCAAAATCAAAGAGCCCTAAATTCCTTTTTTTTTTCTTTTATGAGATTCACTAGACTCGCGATATTAATTAGATGGAGTAAACTATGCAGATTCCATTTCGCTACCTTCAGGTCCGCAGACAAGCGCCATAACCACTAGACGACCGCGGTGGGCTGTACGCAATAATAAAACAAAAACTGTTGGTGTGTTTTCTGAAACAAATGTTGATCCGCCTTTTGTTTGTTGCCCACTCATTCTTACTCTGGACGGCGGTCGAAATTTTACCGATAGCTTACTGGCAGCGGTAAAGAATAATGTTTTTATCCGCTACCAGCAGCTCTGACGCAATTAAGCCTGTTTCACCTGTGCTTGCTGCGCCGAAAGGTCATGGCGGTCAAGCTTATGAGCCGAGTGACCTCTACTCTCGTGCCCGTTGTGAAGGCGGGTGCGAGTAACCTGGTATGTACTCTGAGCATCGTAAGAAAAGCGGGGCGTGAAACAACGCCAGTAGCAAATGAGCGTTCTGCAATCGCCCTTATTGCCTCCATTCATATTTCCGACCTTTTTGCGACGCAACGTCTTAAAATACACGCCCGCTTGACGTCTGCAGTTTCAAACTTGGAACTGCGCCCCGAACTGAACTTGCATTTCTTCGGCGTAGCGCGGAACGTTTTGCGAGAGTCCGCTATCACTTCCAAACTCCCGCGTCAGAAATCCTCGGCTTCAAAACGCCCCATCTGGCGCATTCCGGAACAAGTTCAAACAGGAAGAAACATACGCACTTTGTCCACTTCAAATCTTCTTTGCCACTTTCGTAGCTACACGTTGGGCTTTTAGAACCTAACACGCTGTGAAAGACATCTGCCACGGTATTGCGAACTGCGAGTGAAGTTTATTCCCACGAGATCACCGACGACCGGTTGAAGCGGGAAAGTTCAGATACCAAGCCGTCTCGTATCTTCCCGTTACAGTGGTTGGCCTTCTTTTCGTTCTTGAACCACGGTCTGCCGTATTGACACATAAATGTACAAGTCTGACTGTGGTATGCAGGTGAGGGGGTTCACACATTTTTTTTAAAACTCAGGCTCGCTGCTCTGAGGGTGAAGTGCGAAGAATTCGACTGCTTCGTCAAACGCCTATGCGCCATTTCTATATTTACAACCGGGCGTCTGAAATGGCCCGCCTAGTTTCTAAGCCATCGCGTACTTTCATTTTATATTCCCGTCGATTTCGTGGGTGAGTCTTCCGTCTCAGTACGTTTAAACGAGAATCCCGAGAGACACCTGAATTTGTGTGCACCGATCATTTTTCTTTTCTAGTCTCGCGATATCAGTTTTGTTCTTATGCTTTTTTTCTTTTGCGCAGTCTATGAGGTCCATCGGCAAAACTTTTGGTCAAAGTCTCGATTTGTGTTTCGTAACTCGAGCGTGTTCGAAGAAAATCACTCCTTTTCAAACACAGGGAAATAACTGAAATTTTATTAGAACAAGAAGGTTAATCCGGAAGATCAATACCGAGTTTCCACCCTCTACCGTGAAAGGTGTACGAGAGAATGGAAACAGCCAAATGAAGAGCACAAGAGGGTAGAGCGAAAGATAGACAAAGTAAAACAGGGCGACATGCTTAAATTCCAGGAAAGAAATTACTTTAAAATGATTAGATGCACGCTAATACAAAAATGACTATATGTTACTCTCCTCGCAGAATGCTGACCTGCTACATAAGTTTTTTTTAGGGCGAAAGCCTTTAATGTCTCATGCTCACGTCTGTCTGTCTGTCTGTCTGTCTGTCTGTCTGTCTGTCTGTCTGTCTGTCTGTCTGTCTGTCTGTCTGTCTGTCTGTCTGTCTGTCCGTTCGTCCGTCTGTCCGTCCGTCCGTCTGTCTGTCTGTCTCGCGTCTCGCTGCGATTCGCGATTGGCGGTAAAAAATTAAAAAAGAAAACACGCACACATTCGGTTTGTGTGCTATCCCACTGAGAGTGTAAAAGATAAAAGACATGGCATAGTCAGTGGAATACCACACGCTTTCGCCGAACACACTTTGGAATGTACAAAGTGTCCAATTTTTTTTTTTGCGTATTTCGCAAGCATCTGCAATAGGCTGAAAAACAGTAATAATTAACAGATATAAAGTTAGAAACTGTCTAATCGGACGTTTTGCAAACCGATCTACAAGTTTTCTCCAGAAAATTATTGGCTAGCTTCCGTTGCTTGAAACGTTAGATAATTAATCATGCCTAATTAGACAATTAAGCAGAAAACAAAAAATAGTGTGACTTACTCTACATGATAGTGAACAACATGCATTTGGTCGCATCGATATACAGGGCGTCGACATATTTTTCAACCCTGGCTGAAAATAACTGGGGCACCCTGTATATATCCCAAAGGAGATACTGCACAAGATTTTTTTTCACATGTTTGGTTCTCTTTTGTTTTTATTAAAATGATGAATAAAAAAGCAATTAAGGCAGCTTCACAACAGGTGTGCCAAGCCTGAAGAAAGTGTCGAGCTGGGCAGCCTTCTTTGTTTCTCTTCGGTTTTCTTTCTTTCTTTCTTTCTTTCTTTCTTTCTTTCTTTCTTTCTTTCTTTCTTTCTTTCTTTCTTTCTTTCTTTCTTTCTTTCTTTCTTTCTTTCTTTCTTTCTTTCTTTCTTTCTTTCTTTCTTTCTTTCTTTCTTTCTTTCTTTCTTTCTTTCTTTCTTTCTTTTTTCTCCTTTCCCGTTTCTTTTTCTGTCTTTTCTCTTTATTTCTATTTATTTCTTATTCTCTGTTTATCTATTTCTTTCTCGTTCTTGCTCTTTCTATTTTTCTTCCTATTTTTCTCTTTCTCTCTCTTTGTATTTCTCGCTTGCTGCCCCTTTCAATTTTTATACGTGGTTTGGCTGCGTCGCGCCAAGTGCACTAGTCTTTTTTTTTCTTTTTTTCTTATGATAAGTGATCACGATCAAAGGCGCTCGAAGGAACAAGAGGAAGAAGACTACTACTTGGCGCGAGTGCACTGACTTATCATAATCAACACGCTCGAAGAAGAAGAGGAAGAAGAGTTCTTGGCGCGACAGCGTGCTCAATATGCTACACATGGTGTGTTGCGCCAAGCGACGACGACAGCATACGACAGCATACGAAAGCATACGACAGCATACGACAGCATACGAGAGCATACGAGAGCATACGACAACATACGAAAGCATACGAGAGCATACGACAACATACGAAAGCATACGACAGCATACGACAGCATACGACAGCATACGACAGCAAACGACAGCATACGAAAGCATACGAGAGCATACGAAGCCTGGCTCCCCCTAAAGTGCTCCGCACTTAGAAGGTTGATGCCGCTGGGGCGACAACAGGAGGAGGAGGAGGAAAAGAAAAGCGGAAAGAGAGGGAGGTTAGCCAGTTCTCAGACCGGCTGGCTACCCTGTGCTGGGGAAAGGGGTAAGGGTGACAACCACTCTATCTCGCTTAGGAGACGAATTATGCAAGAGGAAATCACTGATGAGGGCACAAAATGTCATACAGTAAAACACAAGGTGTACAAATACATTACAATCGATCAGCATGAGTAGCAAAGAGTGGAACACAAGTTCAGGTAGGTACATTAAGTTCACATGTGGTGCGTCAGAAACAATGGAAGCATTTTTTTTTTTGGATTTCCAGGCATACAGAGAAGAAAGGACTTGTCTCCAAAGTAAAATACGTTCAACTTCCCAAACACCGCTAGATCTCGGGATAATACTTGAACCTATGACTTGGACGTAAAAACCTAGATATCATTGAACCTATATATGACTTCCTCTTCACAGCAACGTCAGATTTTAACATTTCTGTTCAGGTTCCTCGAGTAATAACATGATCTGGGGTTTTACGCCCCAGAACTACGATATGATTATGAGAGAAGCCCTAGTTGAGGGCTTCGGAAATTTGGCCATCTGGTGTTCTTCAACTTGCTCTGACTCGCACAGTACCCGGGCATCTTAACGCTTCGCCTCCATCGAAATGCGACATGGTTCCTTCGAGGAGATTAACTGACAAACTGTAAAGTAAGATACGTCCCAACTGTTAAGTTGGACACGCACATACCACGATCCCAATATTTTTCCTCTTTTTTATCCTTTTCCTGCCCTCCTCATCCTAGAGGGCCTTTCTGGTCTTCAATCCCCTTCAACTATAGTAGAACCTCGTTGATACGTTTCCGAAAAAAAAAAAAAAAAAACGCGGAAAATGAACGTACAATCCGGGAGAACGTACGATCCGAATCATACAATCCGAGTCGGGTTAACTTAGTTTTCGCGATAGTGAGCGTAGGAGCCGGGAAAGCGTATTAAGCGGGAACGTATCAACGAGGTTCTACTGTATACAGTGTAGTATGTAGGCGCCTTAATATAAGCCGGACAGGAATTCTCTGTTTTTCATCAAAAAACTTTCTCTCTCTCTCTTTCATGTAGACGCCCTCTAGTCTGTTATGACGAGAAATAAGCGGCATAAGCAAGATATTAAAATAATAACTAAAGGAACGAAACTTGACGACATCAGGTCTAGCCGACACCTAAACAGGTTTGCGGAAAAGAAATCGAACTTGGCGATGAATAAGGAAAGAATAATGGCGACGCCTCCACGCATACCAGACGTCTAGAAATGTCGCCGAGGAAAGCTGCATTTGACAGCTCGCCTTCGCACGGATCAATTTCCTGCTTGCAAAAAATAGCCGGCCACCATGAACCGGAAAGACTTACCTACAGTAGGGGTTTCTTGTTGTTCACGTTAAAGTGGTTTTAGCCTGTTGCACTCACCACCGCGTCGTTTTTTTATCAGACGGCAAGGTTTCTCAGCGATACAGGCATACGAAACGGCCTGTTTTTGACACGTTAACAGTGCCCAGGGAAGTGACGGCTAATAAATAAAAAATTATGGTAGCTTTTTACTAAGTGGTGCCTAAGCCTGAAGGGAAGAGCGCAAGTGGGCGACCTTCCTGGTTCCTCTTTATTTTTTCTCTGTTGTTTTTTTTAAGTATGTTTCTATCTTTCTCTCTTTTTCGATGTATTTCTCGGTCTTGCTTTGTTTCTATTTCTCTCGTTCTTTCATGTGTTTCTTGCTATGTCTTTCTCCCTCCTCTCTCTCTCAGCTTCTTTCTCTCTTTCTTTGCTTCTCTCAACTTCTCTCTTACCATCTTTTTCGCTACCTCTCTGCTTTCTTTTTTTTTTTTTTGCCCTTTCTATTTCTCACTTCCTCTCTCTTTCGGTCTTGCTCTCTGTTTTTAAATTTATTTCTCGTGATTGTCTTTTTCTGTCTTTCTAGTTTTATCTTTTTTATTTCTTTTACATCTCTCTATTTTTCTCTTATTCTTTCGCTTTCTTTCTTTCTTTCATTCTCTATTATCTCTTCCATTCTATCGCTTTCTTTTTTTTCTCTCTCTCTCTCGCTGACGTGTTTCGTTGGCTCCACTTAAACCGAGTAGAGCTTCTGTTTAATGCTCGCACCTACTGTACTCAGTAGTGGGGCTCGCACAATTCCTGTGGCGCAAGCCCACACGTGGTTTTTTTTCCCAAAACCGCAAAAACAACGGTGACATAAAGCTCCACGAACGCACACATCTGGTTTATTTTCAAGTGTCCGTTTTCCTACTGTATCGGGATATTGTCGCTTTTGTTACTCTTATGGGGCGTTACGTTCACATCTGTCTGGCAGGCCTGTTGGCAACTCGGAATGAAACTCTTAGTTTTATCAAAAGCAGCGACTGAATGTACAAAACATTCTTTCACTAGAAACGTTGCGCAAATTTCAACTTATGAGACCGTGGGTAACTCCTAATCATTAGACGTGTTTGTGGCGCTTGACTGATGGCCCGCAGGTCGCGGGATCAGTCAAAGGCGAATTTATCATCCGGCGGAAAAGGCAAACTTATCAATCCGGCAGGTCAACAATTAAGGCATTTGATTTCTTTTTTATACAAGTTAATCGACCGTTGACTCACGCATGCGGTACCACTATAATCTATATGCCATGCCTCACTTATTAGACACGCGTTTCTTGATTCCTGTGCCTGTACAAAACTGGGCATTCATCGAAATTTGGCATGCAATTACACTCCCCACGGTGCAAAGGCAGATTCGAAGGTGAGCCTTCGGTTAGCAATCTCTTATGTTGCAATAATCTCTCTTTACCAAAGCGACGTGTCTGTTCTTTGTACAAGCGGCCGTAACTAGAAGGAACCTTATACACCACACCTATACGGCAATCAGCGAATTGGTCTGTCCGTTTTATGTAACAAATGTCAGTCCGCTTCTTGTCTATTTCTCTATTCTTTTCTTTCTCTGCACAGCGGCGCAAATTTTACCTGTTTAGCCGTCGTGGAAACAATAGTAACAAAGTATCTACTTACCACTTTCATTAGCCTGCGAGATACGCAATCAATGTAAGGAATACCTAAAACATGCTTTTTTCTATCGCTTTCCGCAACCATGCTTGGACTTAACAAAACGGACGTATTTAAACGTTCCGCGACAGTGGTCACTGCAAATTTATCAGCTTTATTGTTAACATCATTATTGTTATCAGAATTTCTGCAATGCGTTGACCAACCAGACTAAGTACTACTACTACTATCTGGGGTTTAACGTCCCAAAACCACACTATGATTATGAGAGACGCCGTAGTGGAGGGCTCCGGAAATTTGGACCACCTGGTGTTCTTTAACGTGCACTGACATCGCACAGTACACGGGCCTCTACCATTTCGCCTCCATCGAAATGCGACCGCCGCGGCCGGGATCGAACCCGCGACCTTCGGGTCAGCAGCCGAGCACCCTAACCGCTATACCACCGCGGCGGACTAACCAGACTAAGTAAGCTGTTCTATACGCGTGGGAACAACGCAGGCAAAAACGAAAGCAAATATAACAGGAATAAAGTCCAGTTTGCTGACACGCACAAGGGAAAGGACAAGCAGAAATATAACGAAAGAGACAGAGAGCGAGAACAAGATGAAAGCTGAGCACACAGGCGGAAGTCACCGCACAAATACCCGAGACGGCCTTCGTACGCCTTTCGCAACAAGTCACGCAGGCCCGCATTACGCAATAGCCGACATGCCCATAGCATCATGGCGGCCCAGATGTCCGTTATCACCACGCTAATGTCTTCGATCTGACAGTCACCATGTATCACCAGGTATCTTTAGTGCCAGGTATCTTTAGCGCACCAGTTGTCACCAGGTATCTTTAGCGCAGTACGCATTCTAATTTTTACTCCTTTCCTCCCAGACGTACCAGTTGATAGACTGGTCAGGGTCGCGATTGAAAACTGTTTTCCGCAGTAGTCATTATTTATTTTATTTGATTTTATTTGCATACACAGATTCATGGTTGTGGTAAATCGCACGTGTCGGCAAAATAAAAATCACCGGCTGTCTTAATCATTCGCTGAGATGATTCGAAGGCCAAAGCCCAAATGCAACTTCTCGTATTAACTCTCACTAAACTTTCACTTATCTCCTACACTCTGCTAAATAACTTTCACTAATTAACACCAATACCCATCTCCACTAACAGTACTAAGCCACTTTTCTAATTAACATCACTGATTACTCTATTAAAATAACATTAAACAATCAACATTTCACCAACTTTCAGCGCCACCACGGTCGCCCAGTGGTTACAGGGCTTGGCTCCTGACCCGAAAGACGCGGCTTCGATACCGGCTGCGGTGGTGGCATGCTGAATTTTTAATGGAGGCGAAATGGCAGAGGCCCACGTACTGTGTGATCTCGGTGCACGTTAAAGAACACCAGATGGTCGACATTCCACGACGTGGCTCACTGTGACTTCCGTTCGTTACACGCCACATCAAAAGTCTTATCTTTCCCGTATTCACACCTGGCAGGCCAACCGAGCGAGATAACCAAGCGCGATCTAACTTTTGATTCACTGAGCAAGTGGCAAGGGTGAGTGGAGGCAAGTGCTACGAACACAAGTCAACCAGTCTCTCTTCGCCCGATTTAAAATTCACAAAATGAGAAATAAAAAAAAGGTCAAATAAACAAAAGAAGAGTTCCTTTACAGTTCATTAAAGTTTTTCTATTTGTAAAAAGTCGCGAAAGACAATAAATGCGAACATCCACACTAACCTCACTTCGTTCAACCAGATCTTAGGAAGTCTGGCAACCCCCACGAATGCGCATGATTCTTGCAACCGAAACTGGCGCTCAGTTTCCGGGGCCCAGTTACACTGCGCGAAATGACTAGGACATGAGTAATGAAACACACAGAACAACACGAGCGCAGACTCAGACTTCAATATCTTGGCTATTCTTCGGACATGGCCCCAGGACGGAACCAGGCGGCCTTTTTATGTGTGCGCTACCAAAGCAAGATGGCAGCAATTTCCCCTGCGAACGTGATCACTGTGGCGGTCTGCCAGTCCCGTGTTTTGGCTTATTGCTTGAAGCACAGGTTAGTCCCTCCACAAGTACAAGCACTATTTGGCCGTCTGGTTGCGTCCTGGGGCCACGTCCGAAGAGTAGCTATGATATTGAAGTCTGAGACTGCACTCGTGTTGGTCAGTGTGTTTTCTTACTCGTGACCTAGTCATTTCGCGCAGTTTAAGAACGTCTAATAAAGACTGAAAATTATCAAGAAGATAAAGAGTTTTGGTGAGTTGGTCAGCATCGGCACTCGTGCGTTTGTATTTTAAATTAAATATGAAATATGTTTTATACATATCCTTACAAACCACGAGTCCTCAGAAAGCTTTGGTGGGATACTATGTTTTCGCTTGGAGACGAAGCAGATACTATCACACTTTTGCTAGCTCATAAAGATTTGTTTGTTTTAAATGCGAATGAGATAAAACACAAAGCGGAAAAATTTTAATTGCGGTATTGCGCCATGCTTGCCAGGTACCATGCGTGCCTCAGACGATCGCACAATCTTACCATCAAAAGTTCGCGAACCTTTTCGAACGAATCTTCTTCGCAATCACGAAGAAACATTCTTTCTCAAGGAAGGCGGAGTTCCTTAAAATATATGCATTGAAAGAACATGGTTCTTCCAGAAACGTAAAGGCCTTTATTCAAGCTAAACCAAGGACAATATGATTAATAATTTAATCGCTTCCGTTGTTTTGAAGGTAATTAACTGGACGGTGCAATTTTCGTTATAAAAGAGATAAAGTGATTTGGTTCTTTCCGTAGAAAGCAAACGTTAAAAACAAGTTAGATGAACTAATGGTCTGATCATATCTAGGAAAAACTTCTTTTGTCAGCATTCGGGTGGGGCGATTAGGCGTAGTTTCTTCATGCGGGCCAAATCACCGGCAAGCAATGTTTGATGACCTGGACAACTCATTATATCGTGCTAAAACGGTGTAACGAAAAACGAAAAGGAAAAGGAAAACAGCGGTGGCTGTTTGCTAGCACTCACATAACGATGTGTTCGGTGATTTGCTCGTGAATAACGCAGTGTGTGCTCCATTACTGCTCCAAAACTCTTGCTTCAACAACTAGCACTTACGCACATTTCTCTTTCCTCTATCTGCACAAAGATTATGCGGTGAATTAGGTGTTCAGAATCAATAATAAAACGTTCACCATCTCTCCGAACTTCACAGAAAGCAATGTTCCCCTACGAAGCGGTCGCCTTCGCATGTGGGCCACAGTCTCCGGTAGCAATGGATTTCAAATTCCTGTTTATGTCGGTACGGCTTTCTTTCACAGCAGCTTTTTATTTATTTATTTATTTGTGAAGTGTGGAGCACTTTAGGGCTCCAGGCTGTCGTACGCTGTAGTCGTCGCTATAGCTAGCTGTAGCATATTGAACGCACGCCCGTACCAGGCAGAAGACTTCTTCCTCTTGTTGTTCGAGCGCTTTGATGACTATATTAGGTGCGTACATTACTACTATGACTAAGGAAACACGATAACACAAACCACGTATAAAAATTAAAAAAAAGCAGCCAAGCGAGAAATACAATGGAGAGAAAAAGAAAAGAGAAAATAGGAAAAACATTACTAGAAATAAAAAAAACAAAACAAAAAAAAAGACTGGAAAGAGAAAAAGAAGGAAAGAGCAACCCGAAGAGAAATAAAGAAATCTGCCTGCTCCGCACTTTCTTCAGGCTTGGCGCCAATAGGTCGAAGCTGATTTTTTATTCGCACTGTATATATTCTTTCGCCATTGTGTTCATCTGCTAAATGGTTCAAGATTCCCCATATTAAAATTCGCGTATCGCTGCATCGCAGGGTTAGAGAAGCAACAGTGAACGCAATAAACAATGTTTAGCAGCATCGGCTCAAATGTCACTCAGGCTTAGGGGATTAGGGCAAAGCTGTGACGATGAATAAGGTCATCTTGAAAAGTACGCTATGGTCATTAGATCTATAATGTTTGACAGGATGGTATTGCAGCACAGACAAGAAGGCTGTCTGCGTTGAGAGGTAAAGCATAAAGCCTCACCAAATCGGCTAAAGCGGGAGGCTTAAATTCACCTGAACTAGCAGGCCACTAGCTGTCACAAAAAATTGGGGGGACCCTTAAGCTTCGCCTTTAAGAGTTGAACGCGATAGCGATATCCGTTCCTACTGCGTACTTCAATCACTTAGTGCATACTATGTAATGGGTAGCATGCGTTTAAACCACGAGCAATTATGCGCGGGAAATGCTGGAAACGTTTTCGAACTTGCTATGCACGCACTACGTGGTCTTAAGGGAATACGCGCAGTAACATGTGTGTCCTTTTGTAATGGGTGGACGGCTTTCAACCACAATGTCGTTATGATACTCACATCTCCTGACGCCCGATGCCGATGTACGCTTGTACCACGCAATATTGCTGCGATATTACATGTTGTATTGTGACGCCTGTATACAGGACGCGTGTGTTTGTAAAGCATGAAAGCTATTTTCACTGCAGTTCCAAGCAGAGGAAGTTATTTTATACGTAATCCCAAGCAGAAGCGTGGCTGTGTGGTAGAACACCTGCTTGCCACGCAGACGGCCTGGGTTCGATCCTCATTCGGACAGCAAATTTTTATTATTTATTTTATTTGCAATCTTTCTCGATTTTTCGGTCACGGACAAGATGATGATTTTTCGCTCACAACCAACGACGCCGCCGACGCTGACGCCGGAATTTCTGCGAAACGAGCTTTTTAATGCTCTCGCGTTAAAAATTTCCTACTGCAATAGCCAGGACAGTAAAGAAGATAAGACGGGGGGGGGGGGGGGTTAGTTTGCACAAGATGTCGGCTAACGTTGCCATATGAAAAGACATTTCCCATATCTCATATATGGGTCATTTCTGAAGGGCATTTGGCACCATGATTCCAGCAACATATCAATGATGTCCTCCAAAATGACTAAAATTTGGACGCCTATTCTGAAAACAAGAAATTAAGTTGAAATATAGAGTCATAAAAAATGAGTTATACCAGTCATGCCTGTGAAGCTCATAAAGAAATCCGATCCTGGTCTGCCCCAACTGCGATCAAAAGTACCGGTGTGCCACAGGTATTAGTCAATTCTAGCTGCATAGACTATGTGTTGGATGCGGCGATGCCTCCCAGACGAGACGCTGAGAGGTGCACATTGTGAAATATGCGCATTCTCCCGAGTGAAACGAACTCCCATTGCAATCAAGCCAATGCTGCTGCATCTCAACTGAGATGCGTATTCATTAGGCCCATAAGAGTCAGCAGACCTTATTTTTGTCCAAAATTTCAATTTTGTTTTCTTTACTCTCCTATCTTCTTTCCTCTTTCTCTTCTCCTATCTTCCTTTCCTCTATCTCTTCCCTCCTGCCGAAAGAGTAGGCAGGCGTTGTGTCCCTCTAGGTGGCCGCTGTCAGCGTGATCTCCCACTCTTTCCTCTGTGTCCTTGTGTGTATTTATTTAAGCGCATCTGATAATAATAACAGTAATAATAATAGTTCTTGTAAGAGAACTTCAGAGTAGTTCTAACTGTTGATGCCCTCATCTCGCAAAGGAAATCAACTGAAATGACGGGACGCAATCGGACCGTGAAGCTCGGCTTGTCAGTCCCGAGCTTCACGGTCACTAATTATCACCACCATCAAAATGACGCAGTCAAATAAAGGTGAATGAAATGCTCAAGTGAAATAATGTAGCAAGTGAGTGCTAAGTGATTAGAAGTGATCAATTAGGTGCATAGGCGTGCGCAGGGTTCACCTTCAGGGGGGCGAAGGTTCGTTGCAGCGCCCCCCCCTCCATATTATGTCAATGTATGGGGCTGGCTTTGCGCCCCCCCCCCCCTTCTCGGCCCCCCTCCCCTCCCCGTGCGCATACCTATGATTAGGTGCATAAAGTGAATCTAATCTCAAATAGCATGTACTAGAGAGAATAAAATTCGAATTAGGGTGCGATCCCGAAAATTTCCGTCATAAGATGTCGTATGGCGCGTGTCGAGTAGCGGGCTAATTGGTGCATTTCAAAAGGGAATGTTTGCGCAAAAAAAAAAACAGCACTCAAGAGAAAGTTACGACGACACCTGCGACATCTGCGCAACGGTCGTCATTTCTTTATATTGCTTGTGATGTTGTTTTTTTCCATTTTGCTTTTTTTTGCGTAACCCTTCCTTTTTGGGACAGTGTCATGTAAATCACTCAAAATTCTGAAGTGTTTGGGCAGTCCAAGCAATTACGATGTTTTTGAAAACTTTCCTTGTTTCATAAATCGAGAAGTTCCACGAAAATTAAACTGGCATTGGAGCAGCAGTTTCTGTGTTAACCTTAATGAGACTTTCTTCAAAAAAAAAAAGGGGGGGGGGAACACTAGATCACATGGAACTACAATAAGGACAGATAAGAACCAGAAGATTTGGTATATCCGAGTGAAAAGGGATTGGGAAGCCGTCAAGAACTGTCACAGGGGCCTTTTGCGCAGAAAGACTTCCCCGAAAATAAGTTTCGCGCGCTGACACATGACTCAGAGCGATGTTATTTAAAGAGACAGTCTTTTCTGGCAGCGGTGTTAATCGATATTTTTTACGTCTGTAAAGAAGTAGCCTCAAAACCACTGAGCGCCAGGAGTTATTTGTTTAAAAAAAATCACCGCCATATCCACAAAGTGAATGATGTTAGAGGAGCTTGCTCGGAGATGATCGGGTAGCCCGCGAATCCTCCGTACACATCTCCGACCATCATATATAGACGTGACAACGTTGTTATATATACATTACATGCGGCGCTCGGGCGGCGAGCCCGCCGCGCTGCTGCCTTGGCTACTGCGGTGTTCATGCGGCCGAGCGGTAACGAAGAGTGTTTACTGCGCGAGCTCCCGGCGAAGAGAAAGGAAGCGCACGTGTCCGAGAGTGGTGTGCGTCGCCTTGAGCGGCGCCGCCATCTAGTGAGCATTCTTGATATCACCGGAAAGCCGGCGCCTTGAGCTAAGGTCCCTCTATTTTTCAAAGGTAGCGCAAACTCCTCCTCTCAGCGCCGTTTCCTCCTCGCCCGTCACTCCCGGCCGCCATTATTGGGCGAGACTCGCAAGACGCGCCCGGCCCGCATGCGGTGCGTCGAAGCGATTGCTTGTACTTGCTTGGAAATGCGACAATTCTGGGCGCACATTCACACAGCTGTTCGTACGTAAGATGTGTAGTAAAAATAGTTTGTGGTTAGTCGGTACATTAGCTATCATTTCGCGTTTTGTAAGCAACAAATCGCGCACTGGTGCCGGCGTATATAAGAAATCCCATTGCGGCACCTTACGCGCGAACAGCTTTCTGGACTTGGGACCTGTTTTGACAACGTGAAAACCTAGCATTTGTGCATTGCATTTGACTTCATAAATGTAGGATGCGTCGCTCGCACCAGGTGAACAAGAGGCAGAACATGTTAAACGCAGTCTTTACAGCTGCCGTTTTTCTTTTCGGATACCGTGGTGTTTGTTCACAAGACGCATTTTGGAAAATCAGACGCTACATCAAATTATGAACACCCAACGCGGCGGAGGCACTTATTTTCTAAATATCCCCAGCGTACATTCTTTTAAATTTCGAACTGCGTTCACGCGCTTCTGTTGCCTCCTCGGGTAAATATCTTTTTGGTTCCATCGCGTGCTGCTCGTGCTCATTAATTGGACCTAGCTCTTTAATTGGAGACTCTAACAGTGTGCTCAGTTTGTGAGATGTCATGCTGGTATTCCTATTGCTAAAATACGCTCCTTTGTTCACAGGAGAGCATGGACATTTTTCTTCGTTAATTGGCTAACGGTAACCTCGTGAGCGCACCCTCCCGCGTTCGTCACTAATTGGGCGAGAACAGCGAGCAGGTCCCTCCCTCAGTAATGAAGCCTCCAAATGCAAATAACTGTTTTTAATTTCCATTGATCACAGATTTATAATTAGTTGAAACAAAGAAAACACAATTATTGTAGCGAATCAAAGACGCTCTTTCTCGTTGACAGAACAAACATGCGTTTAAAATTATAGTTTGCGTACGGGCAGTTTTGCAGCATATTGCTAAGTAAATTACGCTCATCAATCGATGCTACTTACTTGCCATGTCTCTTTCTTTATCGTACACATCTCATCACCACCCTCTGTTCATGAGCGCTAAAAAAAACAGCTCCGACTTTCTCAGAGTAAGTTTTTAACGACTTTTGGCAAATAATTTTTGTAAAATCTACGGGCTGAGCGAGAAAACAGAGATCTTGCAAAAATATTTTTCTCAAACGTTGCAGTAAAATTTTCACAATTAGTAAATTGCGAACACTAAGGATTTCGCTGTAAATGTTGTGTGCGAGAAAGCGTGGCGCCGCTTTTTTTTCACGCCGCTTTTTTTTTTTTGTCTAACTTAGGCATCAGTATCGAGGCTTAGCTTCATCTAAAAGAGTTCGAAGGGCGAATATACGCGAAAGGGTTTAGTAGTGACCGAGGAACAGCAAAAAGCTTGTCACCCTTGACAATGCTGTTCGAGCATCCAACAGCGCAACAAGTTGGCATCTGGCTGCAGCCGATGGCGTCTTTCAAACTGCAAAAAGCTATAAGAAGCCTGCGCTTACCTACAGCGCGCACCTGCGGCGGTGTTTCTACGCCCAATAATGGCGTCGTTTTCAGGCGCCAGAGCAAGAAGCAGAGGGGTCATCGGGGAGAACTGGTCACGTGTCGGGCCTGGTCCAATAGGGGAGCACAAAAGGGCGAAGAAGAGAGGAGAGACGCAGAGGGCGAGGAGGACATTCTCCCTTTCCTTTTTGGACAATGGTTTGCGCTACCTTTGAAAAATAGAGGGACCTTACCTTGAGCGGCGTGTACACGCCGCCGCCGAGGCCATTGCCGCCGCCAGACAAGGCGCGAGCCTAAGAAGCTTGCCCAGCAAGCTCCTAAAAAGGAGATCCGCTTTCTTTTTTTGTTTTTACGCTTCTACTGTTCTACTGGCCAGAAAAAAGGAACTTAGTTGTTCGCAGTGGTAGTAAACAAAGTAACGCTCATTTTCTTCTGCGTGCTCATTAGCAAGCTGGATTGGTCGAGGAAATCAGGTGATGACACTCTCACTACCTTAAAGCCCACTCGGTCCTCTATAATTAAGTCGCATCTGACAAAAATATATTCGTTATATCCAAAAAATTTGTTATAAATGTGTATTCCTTACACTGTATCTATGACAAGACTATTGTTCAGTTACGCCTTTATAACCGATAATTTCGTTATGTCCGTGTTCATTACATTGATGTATGAGGTACAAGAAAAAGATTTTCAGAAGAATGTTTATTAATCTGGTGGTGTTAAACTTGAAGAACCTGTAGTACAATAAGATTCAACTTTCGTGTCGTCAGTTTAGTTTAACTGCTTTTGTTTTGAAAGCTAGCGCCAGGCTCTCAGTTTAGCGCTCGCAAAGAAACCCAAAAAGGAGACTATCATAGCCGTGTATCTACTGCGCCCACCTCTTCATTGAAATCTTACAACTTGGTAGAAGACAGTTTACGTGAAACACGTCTTGCTTCTGTAGTGGGTACCTCGCAAGTGTACTTGTTTTAGTTGCCAAGGACTTACATTAGCATATGCAATATAGCGTGGTAGGAGAGTAAAATAACGACCGGGCGTCACACAATGCAAATTACTCAAATAGTTGGTGATTTGAAGCCTTCAACCCATCATAAAGGACTCAGCCATAATTCTTCACCGTCATCAGCCACCACGTTAGCAAAGTGCACATAATAAAATGCCTCACAGATGTGTAGCGGTTACTTCGCTTCGCAGAATAACGAATGATGGCATAGTAGGTGCTTTCCAACTTCCCAAAAGTTATGATTTATGGCGCAGAGGGTGTCACGCAAGTGCACTTGTAGTAATTGACCTGAGATAGTTTACAAGAGGCTATAGAAAGGCCACTCTTCCAGCTTTCGCTGTGACAGTGTGGCGCGTCATTTCTTATTACACGCGCATTTCAAACAGCCTTGCTGTGAAATGCAGCCGAGTTGCGAAAGAATCTGACGCGTTATGCAAGACGCTGCAGCAGGGAAAAATTTAAGTGATATATGACACACCCGCCACACTGTTCGCCCGTGAGGTGTCACTTGCGAAGATAACATGCGACACACCACGTCTGATGAGTCATTCCCCGTCGTGGTGTTTTTACATTTATCCGCCCTGGTTTTCGGTGAGCTTAATATTTTATTTAAATCTTCATCGCAAGCTCGAGCCCTGGCGCACTTTCTCCTGAGATTGCTCTCCGGTTTAGAACATAATGTCGTGTTTCATTTTCTTTTTTTTTAAATGCGAAGCATTTCTTAGCGAATTTCAGCAACTTTGAGCGCATCTATCTATCTATCTATCTATCTATCTATCTATCTATCTATCTATCTATCTATCTATCTATCTATCTATCTATCTATCTATCTATCTATCTATCTATCTATCTATCTATCTATCTATCTATCTATCTATCTATCTATCTATCTATCTATCTATCTATCTATCTATCTATCTATCTATCTATCTATCTATCTATCTATCTATCTATCTATCTATCTATCTATCTATCTATCTATCTATCTATCTATCTATCTAGCCGCATACGACTTTGTGCTCTCCTGGCCGTATCGTTAATGGGATTTATACCAAATTAGGTATGGCATAACATGACTGTGTGGCGAACATATATGGCTGGTCATATCATGAAAATCATGACTAACTTGTCATGAAAAGTATGATTTACATGCCACGCTCATGGCACGCTCGCGGCCGTTTCGTTAGCTTGATATACACCAAATTTGGGATTGAGTGACATGACTGTATGACGAACATAAATGACAAGTGGTAATATGGAAATCATGACGTGTCATGAGCGACATGACTTGCATGCCTCGCTCATGGCGTGCTCCCGGCCGTTTCGTTAGCTCGATATACACCAAATTTGGTATTGAGTGACATGACTGTATGACGAACATAAATGACAAGTGGTAATTTGGAAATCATGACATGTCATGAGCGACATGACTTGCATTCCACGCTCATGGCGTGCTCCCGGCCGTTTCGTTAGCTTGATATACACCAAATTTGGGATTGAGTGACATGACTGTAAGACGAACATAAATTACAAGTGGTAATATGGAAATCATGACATGTCATGAGCGCCATGACTTGCATGCCACGCTCATGGCGTGCTCCCGGCCGTTTCGTTAGCTTGATATACACCAAAATTGGTATTGCGCGACGTGACTGTATGACGAACATAAATGACAGGTCGTAACATGTAAAACATGACATGCAAATTATGTAAAGCATGATTTGCTGCTTTCCAACTGCTTCGCATTACATCGATTCCCAAGTGCGTGGGATCTGCCGGCTTTTTTTTTTTTTTTTTTTTAAGCCTTTCCCTGCCGAAGACGAGCTCAGCTCGTCCACCATGAAACAAGCGTTCGGAGACGCCCCAATGAAGCTACCTTGACTCATTGCGCTGTGTTCTCTTTGGCTTGAACATATAGCGCAGTAATATATATATATATATATATATATATATATATATATATATATATATATATATATATATGAGAACTAACAGACAAAGATGCCAAGGAAAGTATAGGGGAAGCTATTAGAAGTAGTTGTCCACTTTCATTTCTTCACATTTACATTACAATTACTTCTAATAGCTTCCCCTATACTTTCCTTGGCATCTTTGTCTGTTAGTTCTCATTAATACTATGTTTAACAAAGCAAACGAGCCCTTAAGTTTACAATTCCTTCTTTTATATATATATATATATATATAAATGCGCTAATAGCCAGCATTTTGGCAAGCAAGGAGTTGTTTCATGCAAACGGAATTAGAAAATGGTGTCCTCTTCTGAGTGCGCATGGATCCATGTGTACGCGAGCGGTGCGCGCGTGCTCCGTTCATAACAAAGAAATCGCTTGTTTACCAAGTTGCATGAAATGAAGAATTTCAGCTCTCCTGTTTGTGTTGGCAGCAACTACACATACCAGCATAGATCTATCTATCTATCTATCTATCTATCTATCTATCTATCTATCTATCTATCTATCTATCTATCTATCTATCTATCTATCTATCTATCTATCTATCTATCTATCTATCTATCTATCTATCTATCTATCTATCTATCTATCTATCTATCTATCTATCTATCTATCTATCTATCTATCTATCTATCTATCTATCTATCTATCTATCTTATCTGTATCTTATCTGTCTATCTATTCTTTCCCAGTCCATACCAATCCAGACTGGAAGTACAAATCCGGCCGTGTGAAGGAGCCCGTGTGACAGAAGATGCGGCGCCTGGGTCGGCGGCGTTGTCGATTGGTTAACCATCCCAATGGAAGCAAATAAGCATCATTGATCGAACCGCAATCGAACGCGGACCTTCTGCGTGACAGTCAACGATTGTACTACACAGCCTTGCCAGTGTTTCAAACTCTTCCCGAAAAAGACCCTATACACGCGTCATGTCAATACAACGCCAATTAGGGTGGTAGTTGTGGCTATCATCTTTTATATCGACGTAACAAACTTTAGAGGTGAATCATTTCTCAAGTCAAGCGTAGCGCGAATACACCCTACGACCGCGATGTTTGAAACGCACATCATCGCCCCGTAGCGTGCACTTCGTGGCGATGAAACTGACGTCTCTGCTCTAACGTGAGCGTCGACCAACATCGGGCCATGCGCTACTATTTACATGCCGACACACATCGAGCCACCTCGTAACAGTTGGATCACAGCGAAATATCCGGCGTAGGCTGCTACTACCTGACTGCTTCGCACGAAATTAATTCCCAGAGCGCATTGGATCGGCTACATTTTTTTTCTTTTTTTTTTAGGCATATCGCATATCACGAACATAGCAGTTCATGAAAAGTCCGTGATATACGTGATATGCAGTACGTCGCATATCGCGTATCACGAAAGGATGTATCACTTTTTTGAAACACCCTGTATACGATATGTGGCGTATAAAGAATGAGCACAGTCTAAGGGCAGAGTCTGATCAACATAGGGCACCGCGGATAGTTACTTTATCTGTCTTGTCCTCTCAGCAGGAAGTGATTCTACTCGTCCAACCAACTCAGCCTAGCGTACAAGACGATTTCAGACAGTTAAAACGCGCACGACCAAATATTCTAAGTATCAATAACACGGGATCCCTTGGAGAGCCCCATTAGCGTCGTACAGCTTCAATTACGCAAAGAGGGTAAAAGAAAAAGGATCGCGCGTAAATAATTCCATCCATTTCATGCAAGGACAATAGACCGTGTCCCGTGGGCCAATCAAACGGAAAGCAGCTGCCTCCAAGCAGTCGCAGACCCTATTGCGCCGCATCACACTGCGTAGCTGTCAACACAGTGTTGCGACCTCAGGCACGTTCGCTTGCTTTTTGTTCTAGACTGTTTGTGAGAGAAGCAATCTCGGTATCGAATCCCTAAGCGACCTCTCTCGCTGCTTCCTGATGCGCCCTCAGCTGCCTGTTTTTCCTTCGCGCGTTCCCCTTGACAGAGTCCGTTCTTTCCAGTGGTGCCGTCTGGCGGCGGCAGCTGGCGCATTCACTTTTCGTGCATCGCAAGCGATCTACAGCTACTCACGCATTTCGCTGACGCTTTAATTTGCCGCTGGGCCGACCAATTCAGCGCTCGTTGAAGCCATAGCGCTGATAAGACAGCGCTGTGGCTTCCTCTTTCTGCGGTCCCTGTCTTATCAGCGCTATGGCTTCAATGTACTATCGTGAGCAATATGAGCTCGAACACGCGAGCGCGTGGCGAATAGCCTCGAACCCTACATCGGTTGATTCGCAGCGGCCGCCGTCGGAAACAAAGTGGAAAGGGCGGCGCGCTTCCGCTAGCTGTCGACACTCCCGCCTCGATATCTTTGCTGCAAATTGGTGCCAGCGGTGATATGAGCTCACATAAAGGCGCGCAACCACACGCAATGAACTATCAGGCAATGTAGCTGTTGAGATATCGGCTGTGACGTAGCCTGGCGCGATGCACAGGCAATGCTTGTATTATAGCGAAGTGGTAGTGGCTGAGCATTCTGGTACGCATATTTCACTTTTGTTTTTCAAGCATTCTTTTCTTTCGTTTTATCATTGCTAACGGCCGATGGCACGCAATCAGTTGCCGTTTCGCAGAAACGCTATAGTGAAGCGGGAGTGCCAACAGTCGGCGGAAGAGCGCTCCTCCTTTCCCCTCCGGTTTCGGCAGCGCCATCCACGTATCACGTTATCTGTGTTTTGAGGCTCTTTGCCACGCGCTCGCGCGTTCGAGCTCATATTGCTCACGATAGTACGTAACAAACCAACTAGCCCAAAAGTTTGCTCTCTTGGAATTCAGCGCATTCAGGGTGGAATCCGGTGTATTTGTTTTCCATTTAGTTAGTATGCTCTTTGCTGTTGTCTCATTTTTTGCTGCCTGAATACTTTCTTCATAATAATAATTTCTGGGCTTTTTGCGTGCCAAAGGCATGATATGATTGAGAAACTCCGTAGCAGGCAACTACGGATTAGTTTCGTGCGTCTGGTGTTCTTTACCGAGCGTCTAAACCTAAACACGCGGCTGCTATCTATCAATATATATATATATATATATATATATATATATATATATATATATATATATATATATATATATATATATATATATATATATATATATATATATATATATATATATATATAGAAGGGCTATAGGTAGTATCACGCTGGCCCTGATACTGTAGGAAGGTATTTGAGATACGACGTACGTTTCAGCACAGTTTATTCCGACGTTTCGGCCGTGGGACCGGCCTTCGTCTGGGAATACAGAACATGTTCTGTATTTCCAGACGAAGGCCGGTCCCACGGCCGAAACGTCGCAATAAACTGTGCTGTCGTTTCCAAGGGCGACTACGCCACAAATGCGATTCCGCGAAACTACTCTGAGATGCTCCGTCGCGTCGCGAAGGTAGATTCAACAATTTCCATATTTCGAACTCAAAGCGTGCGGGTGCCTGTGGAATTCCACGCAGAGCCTATGATGTGGTATGCAACAAGTGTATCCTTGGTCAGCTTAGCTTCGCACGACTGTTTACACTTCGCGTAGGTGTGTTCAACACCTCATTCCAATTGTCATAGAACGCAGATGGAATTTTCAACTCGCTCACACTCGCAGTTTCAAAATGGTTTCACTTGATACAGATCCGCAATGTCGCCCAATTTCATGCCCGCAGATTTTTCGCCAAATGTTTGTTCGGGTATTAAGCAGTAAAAAAAAAAACGGAGCCAATCAAGTTTTTCATATTCCAGAGGTGTGCCGCTGCGGGTGGCGCGTGGCATCGCGATGTAAAAGTATCGGAACAACTCAGGTCATGCCGGCTTACTTTTTCAATTTACTCGAAGTGTAATTGAAAATATCATTCCTGGGATGTCGGGAGAGTTGCTATGTCGCGCACTCAGTCGGAGGCAGCCGCGCGACTAACCATACTTCAACACTTTCCACTTTCATGCTATATGGTGTGTGTCAACAGTACTTCAATGAAAAGCAGACGAAGCAAAAAATGGGGTGCCAACAAAACTTTTTTAAACGTTGACTCTTGGTAGTATATAGCAGCAATAGGCCCTCTGGGACATTCTCATAAAATTTAATTTGCGTGTATGGATAGTGCGTAGCTTTCTGCTTTTGGTGCTAAGCACCTGAGGGATTAGGCGTGTCGGCGTCTCCAATCGTCCCGGTGTGTCATGTAGTCACGGTCCATCATAAAAACGGGCAGCGCACAATTCCATTACTCGCCACCAGTCCACTCAAAAATGTAGGTAAAAGTTAGCCCAACAAATAGACGACGACGTTGAGAAGAAGAAACACCCTTCCCTATAGGGAAGGGTGTTTCTATAGGGAAAGGGTAGGGAACTGAAATCGGGCATTTAGGGAAGAAGAAGAAGGAGGAGGAGAAGCACGTACCTCAGGGTAAGCTGCATTCCGACGCAGTTTTCCGACGATGTTTGGTGGAGCGGAAACACCCTTCCCTACATGCCCGGTTTCAGGCTAGGCACCACCAGTGTCTCGTCAAAGAAATCTCTCTCAAAACACTGCATGCTTCGCCCCTCCCCAGGTTTCACGTTAGTGGAGCTGAAACACCCTTCTCTACATGCTTCTCCCCTCCCCAGTTTTGTATTTTACACAGCATTTTCCATGGATATAAAGAAATAAATAGTACGAGGGGCTTGTTTCGTCGTTAGACAGTACCTAATGAATGCAAAAGACAATTAGGCAAGGAAAATAATTGTGGACCTTATTTGTTGATTTCAACTGCAGCGTAGTAATTATGTCGTAGCGATACTCGGCCCTCCCTCATTCTAAACGCACATTAACACAAGCATTCGCACACGCCAGTACTCACGACCATAACCCACAAATAGCAAAAGAGACTACAACAAATAATTACACATTAAAAAATGTCAAGCCGTTCGGAATATCTGAGTTCGTACGCACCTCTTAGGTTTGAATGTATAACATTTTGCGCCCTTATTATCATTATTTTTAATAGCATATACTTCGTCTGCTAAGCCCGAAGGAGTAGCCGGTTCCATCATAATTGCACCAGCCTCTCCCGTGATATTCATCATTTTTCAGTAAAAACACACACACACAAACAGAGCTCACGATCGTGGGCACTAGAGTTTGTGAATGTGACGGTGAATGAGGGAGTGCCAAGTTGCACGCAATTTTCAAGATGATGTAATACCAGGTAGCGCAACAGCAAGTTTTAATAGTAATAATGACATCAATGAAAATGAATTAAAGTGCAAGAATAAACGCGTTGGCCGTCGGTGCGAGGCGATACCACAACCTTCGATATGCAAGTTAATTCAAATGTTAGTGCCGAAACAAACTACAAGCGAAAAAACAAAAATTGCTTGCGGGTTATATACTAAGTATGGGCAGCGCAAAGAAACGAAGACAAGAGAGCGAGGGATGTGATGCGGAAGGTTAACCGGAAAAACAAATATTTGGTTGGCTACCCTGCACTGGGGAAGGGGAAAGGGGAGGCAGAAAAGTAAGGAAGAGAGGAATGAGGGACGGAGGGAAGCAGAAACCTGCCCACAAACACACAGGAGTGTCACAGTCGTTCAACGAGGCGGGTCACGCGCAGGAACTTCAACAGTGCCTTCGTCGCTTTCAGGCGTCAAGTTCGATCTTTCCGGCATTTCAAGATTGATTTCTCAGAAAGCGGCTGGTCGTCGAGTCGTGCAAACGCTGCTGCGAGGGGCTCTCTCTGAGAGATGTACTGAGGGCACTGACATAAAACATGTTCAATGGTTTCATCAGTGCCGCAATGTTCACATGCAGCACTGTCTGCCCATCCGATGCGGCAGGCAAAGGCGTTCGTAAAAGATGCCCCAAGCCACATGAGGCAGCGACCAGTCGTCGCAGATCAGGGTAAGGCCAGATGGAATAGTAAGTTGTAGACATGGATCCAGGCTGTGAAGAAAACCGGGCGTGTTCCACATAGACCTTGCGGTATCATGCACGAGCATATTAATTTTTGCTGCTGCGTCACTTCTTGATAGTCGAATAGGTTCCATCACGCCATTTTCGTGAGCATTCTTAGCTGCGTCGTCGGCAAGCTCGTTACCAGTGATGCCGCAGTGACCTGGTAACCTCTGAAAAGTTACGTCGAGCCCCTTGCCTATTAGTTGATGGTACAATTGTCGTATTTGCAGCACCTATTGGTCTTGAGGCCCATGAGGTAGAGCAGTTCGAAGACACTGCAGAGCTGGTTTCGAATCAGCAAAAATGGTCCTTTTCAGTGGTACTTCTCGATCAATCCTGCGGAGTGCGCTGCGGAGTGCCGCGAGCTCCGCGGCTGTCGATGTCGTCTTGTGTGACGTTCGAAACTGGATGCTTTCAGGCTTTTGCAGGGAAGATCACCACTCCTGCAGATCCTCCAACAGTTATCGAGCAATCCGTGTAAAGTTTAGCATGGTCTTCGTATTCTTCGTGCAGCATCAGTAGAGTCAAGTGCTTCAGAGCTGGCGATGGCAGCTCCGCCTTTTTGCGAATCCCTGGCACTGTCAAGCGCAGTTTTGGTCGGCCCAAGCACCAAGGGGGTGTCAGGATGCGTTCCGGAGGCGTGCGGTCTGTTGGAAGGAACTCACGGTAAGTCAGTATTCTCTTACAGAAGGAGGCATTCGGTCGGTCTTCTGGAAGCGAAGCGAGGTGTTGGGCAGGGGCGCGAGCAAGGGGCCTAATATGCGCTCTAAGCGCCTCCAGAGTAATGTGCATTGTGGCCGGATGATCTTCGGCGATTAATTGCGATGGTCTCCACTGATGATGTGCAGCGTGGCAATCCAAGAGAAACTCTGAGTGCCTGGCCCTGAGCGTTTTCGATTGTGCGTGCACTGATTTTGCAAGCGTTCGTCAAAACTGGCAAGCTGTACCGCAGCTACCCCAGAAACAGTGTGCTGTATAACTGCAGCATCGCGTGCACTGACGTGTCCCATGTTTTGCCACCGAGTAATTTGAAAAGTTGTGCTATGACTGTTAGGCGCTTCTTTACAGTGACCACAGAGTGACCACATGGGGACTCCAACAGAGATTTCGATCGATGGTGACCCCCAAGAACCTGTGTGTCCTCGCGTAGCAGACATTTTGTCCATTGATGGTGATAGGACATGACGTCATTCCCTTCTGTGTGAACACGACCAGCGCCGATTTGGCCGCCGTTTAGGCGGGGACCTGTTTCTCAAACCACTGGACTCCATAAAGTTACTTCTCTCTCTCTCTCAGGAGAAGACACAGACATACACTAGCGCTGTTGTAACGGACTGGCGCATAGACTGCTGGTTCGTGTTCGTGTTTGTTCACACTATCACAGACGTTGTAACTTCTAGTAAGGTAAGTTTTATTTGTCATTTCCAATAGCGATGTTCCAAAGGCACATACAGAGAATCATACTCTTGCTCTTTCAAATGCCAGCGATTGGCCAGTAAACGGCGCGCAGCCGGAGCTGATGGCTAGGCAATGGTTTCGCAACTCGGGTTGCCGCTGCCTTCAAGAGATGGCGCCACGCTTCAAGCGGCGCGCCAGCGTGGTATCGTACCGTGGACGCTAGGCATAGCCTAAGATTTATCTGGTACAGTGACAAGAAACAATGGCGTACATACGAACCAGTGTACGTTGTAGTGTAGTGTAGTTTATTAGGGTGTGCCCTTGAGAACATGCACTATGACGATACCTTATCGAGGCTTCATGGCCTGCGCTCAGAAGGTTGACGTCACCACCACAGCGTCTCCCACAGACACAAGAGCAGTGGGTCTGCTCTGTGTGAACGCTTGGTCGCTCTGATTGCTTTCGCCGCTGTCGTTTAGGTTAGTCGCTGCCGGTAGAAACGTGGAATTTTCTTGTGTGCTGTCGATCCCGGCCGCGGCGGTGGCATTTCGATGTAGGCGAAATGGTAGAGGCTCGTGTGCTGTGCGATATCAGCGCACGTTAAAGAACACCAGATGGTCAAAATTTCCGGAGCCCTCCACTACGGCGTCTCCCATAATCATATCGTGGTTTTGGGACGTAAAACCCCGGATATTATTGTTATTATTATTCTTGTGTCCTGCTTTTCCTGGGCTACATTCGTTGTGTCCATCATGGATGGACACAACGCGATGGCGTGTAAGAGCTCGTTTCGCACAAATTCCGGTGTCCGCGACGCCGTCGTTTATTGTGAGCGAAAAATGAGCGTTGTCCGCGAGCGAAAAATCGAGAGAGATCCTACAAAATAAAGCAATAAAGCTAGTGAAAAACAGCGCTAAAAGACGGGACAAGAAAGAACACGGGACCAGCGCCGTGGTCCCGTGTTCTTTCTTGTCCCGTCTTTTAGCGCTGTTTTTCACTCGTAATCATGAACCAACCAGCCCAAATGCGTACCTTACTGCAATAAAGCTCTTCGGTTCGAGAGGAAATCGAACCCAAGACTTCTGCGTGGCAAGCAGGTGTTCTACCACAGAGCCACGACTGTGCCTGGGAAATGTTTAGGAAAAAAAGAAACCTATAGGAATGTCATGTAGTCTCCTTAAAGCATGTAACATTGCATGTCAGAAGCATGGTAGAATCGTACTAGGCGTCAAAACGTGTGAATTGCGCAACGAGTGGCTGCTTCATAGGCCCACCATTTACAAAGAGCACTATACATCACGGACTATTAGTGGGTTCTTCGCAAACTGCACTCGCCGTAGACATTCTAGGATATTTCGAAATGGCTAATGCTACGAGCAAGGGCGTCATTTTCCTTGGGGAACGTCTCATCTGTCTCTATTTCTCTCTGTGTGTGTACTTGTTCTCTCGGACTTCAGAGTCATTCCATCCCACGCCGGACGAATCGGCACACGTGTTCTGGAAGCGAAGCAGAAGGAGAAGAAAAGGAAGAAGATGAAGAAGAAGAACGAAGAGTGCGCGTGTCAGTTCATGGTGATGACAGTTTTCGAGTTGCGCCACGAGGCTTCACGAAAAGCTTAACAGCTCCGCTGCAAGAAAGGAGTCTCGGCGCGAACGACGTCCGGTTTCGATCGGTCAGCGCAGGATGTCTTACTGCTCTCGAACTTCCAGATTTCATTACATGAGCCCCAGTCGGGTAACTTCCGTCCAAGTGTGTGTCGGCTTTTGTCGAATGCTGAAGTGGAACGCTGCAGTGACTGAGTTACTTGCAAAAGAGAGAAAGAAAAATTGTGAAACCGCGGGCAGTATCACGCGCGAGTTGCAGCAAACGCCGCCACAGCAGGAGTGGGCCAGCCGGCGCGGCGAGACGTCAGTGATGTCACTTCACGAAAGGCGCAGGCGTTTTCAAATATATTGGACGGCTTTTGAGTATACTCGTTTTAAGATTCAGGCTGGTATCTGCTTTCACGGTGGCGATTTCATGCTTAAAGCTACTCGGGAGAGCCGGCCATATTTTGTAAATTTTTCTGTCTTTTCATATGGACGCGAGCCGCTCGGAATGCACTTCCCGAACACATCGACAAGAGGCTAACCGCACTGCTGTGCCTATACGAGCGTCAGCGGCTCTTCCTTGCTTTGGTGTTGCGTGACCATTTCGCTGTTGGTCTGATACGCTCGCAATTAAAATACCGAAATATGCAGCGTGAACCTTATCAGCCTTGGTAGCTTACTGAATGTTTGCTTTTGTGAACTTCCTCAGAAGCAGTATTGCGTAGTAGCTCTGCCCGAATATGGATCGATCCCTCGGTGTTCCCGGCCTGACCCGAGGCAATTCTTTGCCGAGCAAATGAGGCGCTCGCCGTAAACAACAGAGCGGTCACGTATGCCTTTCGAAAGAACAGGACCAAGTTCCTTTTTATACGTAGTTATTTTTTGTTTCTTGTGTGAAGAAGAAAAAGAAGGACAGCAGCATAAATAGCTGACACATCTGCGAGATTCTACGCCACAAAGGATACACTGAGAACACGCGAGTGTTCACAGTGTCTCCTGTGGCGTAGTCTCTCGCATATGTATGGATCTCGCAGATGTTTTAATATCGCAGATGTTTGAATCTCGCGGATGCCTCCAACGTGGAGCAGAATCTCGCATTTGTCGCCGAATCTCACAGTGCCAAGGGAAGCATGGGGACATTATTTTTAAGGCGAAGGCCCTAGGTTACTCATCAAACGCGAAAACTGACTTTCGGCGTCAACGCGAGTGACGCAAGAAATCATGCGATGACGCCAACACATGAGGTCATCACGACGTCGCTATTTCGTAACAATGAAGCCACCTACCGTGACGTCACATGACGTCGTCGATTGGACAAACGTGTGGGCTGATCTCGGAGGCCACACCAAACCAGGTGAGGGGCAGAAAGCTTTAGAAGGGGGGGCTGGGGAGGATCACTATATCGACTGAGAAGAAAAAAAGAGATGGCTTTCACCTCCGAGTAATCTTAGGCACATGCATGAGGGACCCTATGAGTTTTTTTTTTAACTGCAAGTATAGTAAATTATAAGATAAATTGAGAATTAACTAAAGTGGGCAAAAAATCCCCCTTTCCGTAAGTGGGAATACAAACTCACACCTTTAGGAATTACATTGTGACACTTGGAGATTGCAAGCACCACCACGGCGACGACAACACCGTCAACAATCTGTACAATTTCGCTCAATATGAGTTGCAACATGCTGTCTCTACTCAAAATGACGCCAACGCTGCAAACTGGCCCCTATATAAAGAAAAATTAAATAAGACTCTCTCAATTCGCGGTACTTCCTGAACCGATTTAACGTTTGTAGGTGTCATTGTTCAGGCTTGGGGTCACTTTAACCACAGCCAGCTTGTTTCAACTCGCATTGAGTGCGACTGTACGTTGCAGGTTCCCTGTAATTGCTATAACAATGAGTAGTTAAGTAGTTACGGCGCTCTGCTGCCGATCCGAAAGCCGCTGGTACGATCGTGGCCGCAGTGGTAGCATTTCAACGGAGGCCAAATGCTAGATGCAATGTCAATCCTTAAAAAAAAAAAAAATGGACACTTTGTAAATTCCAAAGTGTGTTCGGCGAAAGCCTGTGGCCTTCGTAGCAACAATAAGCTTCGGCAAGTCTTGCCGGCGGTGAGGGGGGCACGGACGGTCGGGCGTCGCCGCTGTGCCATCACGTCGTTGTTGAGAGAGTGTAAGGGGGGGAGAGGCCACAGCTGTGGCGGCGCAACGGTTACTATACGCCGCTGTGCCATCACTTGATTGCTTAGAGAGTGTGAGGGGGGAGAGGCCATAGCTGGCACCATTCCAGGGCATGAATGGACGGACGAACGAACGCGAGTATGAGCCGTTAAAGGCTTTCGCCTTAAAGCCTCATGTATTCGAAATCATCCTGAGCCTTCCACAACGGCGTCACTCATAGCGTGAGTTGCTTTGGGATGCTCAGCCCCATAAACACATCAACCAACTAGCGATTGCAATAAACAGAAATGGGACTCGAATTTTCTGCCAGACACTGCGCACGGTATTCACTAACAACGTTGCACGAGCAAAAAGATATGTAAATTCTGAACTATGGGAACGCAGAAGATACGCCATGTAGGCTTCTTTTGACAGGTTTGCACTTCGCGAAACTTTTGGCGAATTTG
>JALIZH010032963.1:2922500-3002500 GCA_030522465.1 Rhipicephalus appendiculatus
CTAGCAAATGTCTACATCAATGCCTACATCAATGTCTACTGACAGACGCAGAAAGTCGAGGGAATGCTCATCACATAGCCGGGAGGTGTTGATCACTTAGATAATGGGGCGTGGGGGGTTCTGACGTCATGCCGGGGGCCGTATATTACTGCCCGGCGGCCCGCAGGCTTCAGACACATAGGAAAATAATAGGTGCGTGGCCTAGTGCTTCGGCCCTCACTTTCGGACCGCGGAGACCCGTGTTCACATCCCCAACCGCACAGAGAAAATTAATTTTGTTTTATCTATATTTCTCTGCAGTGCACTAGCTGTGGGGGGAGAATGTTTTTTTTTTCTTTTTTTTTTTGTACTGTGACTTTTGGAATTGTCAGTGACGTTTAACGGGTCAGTGACGGGTCAGTGACGGGTCAGGGACGGGTACCGTGACTTCTGGAGGGGTCAGTGACTACAAGCTTCGCTTGAAACAACAGGCAAGCCCGTAGATTCTTGCACAAGGAATTACTCGCCGGTGCCGTTGCTCTTCATCGATCCTGTCCCCAAACAGCTTAGATGTAAGAAATGACACCCAAAGGCACGACTGAATGACATGCCAGCGAATTGGAGTGAACGTATGCGAAAAAAACAACAGGCCCTGTCAGCGGCATCTGACACCGAATGTCAGGAGTCACTGAGCTCGCGAAATAACATGGCTGTCAGCGCTGAACGTAACGTCTGCGCCTGCTTCAGGACATGAGGTCAAGGAACGATTTAGCTCAAGGTGTTTGTGTCTGTAAAACCTATTATGTTACTTATGTTCACTTTATGTATAGCCACAGGGAAGGATGAAGCCGCGAAGGATGAAGAAAAAAATAGATCAGAAGTCCGGGAGCTTAACCAGTCCTCAGACCATCTGGCTACCCTGCGCTATGTAAAGTGCGTCAGGAGAACGAAAGATAACACAAAGGAGATATTAAAAAAGAAAAGGAAACGGAACCAAAGGGAAAAGATGCAAGGAAGTAGAATACGACACTGCTTAAAGCTTTTCGCTAAGACCAGTAGTTCGTAAAAAACACAGCATTGCTTTCAAAGCGGGATGTACTGAGGACCTCGTATGGCAGTGTTCCATGACTATTTACTCCGACAATGGGTGCATGTAAACACTGTCTACCGCATCTAAAAGTTCTTTTGTGGTCACACAAAAGCGAGGACACTCGCAGAGAATATGGACAGTCGTTTCCTCGTGGCTACCGTTCCTCGCAAGCAAGGTTTAAACTCGGTTAACTGCGCAGAGGACGGAACCCAAGAAGAAGTACACAGGACGAGCGCAGACTGGCAAATGTTTGCTTCTCTTACTTGTGCTCCGTCCTCTTCGCAGTTATAACTCACTTTAGGAGCCATCCGAACCGGTCCTCTATAAAGCACCCAACGTACATGCAGTGTTGGCTATTTTGATAAGACAGAAGTAGGAACTTGTGCAACAATGTCATGTTTATATATATATATATATATATATATATATATATATATATATATATATATATATATATATATATATATATATATATATATATATATATATATATATATATATGTTTCAGGAGGATATTCCTGGCTAACTGGTTAAAATATATGAAAGAAAGTCACAGTGAAAAACATAACATTTATTCTGAACTTTCGGCCGGGGACCGGCCTTTATCAAAGGCCGGTCCCCGGCCGAAAGTACAGAACAAATGTTATGTTTTTCACTGTGTCTTTCTTTCATATATATATATATATATATATATATATATATATTGAATGAACTTGCAGGTAGCACACATCGAAAAGGAAAATACTTTTACCAACGTTTCGGCCGTGGCACGCCCTTCGTCAGACGAAGGCCGTGCCTCTGACGAAGGCTGTGCCACGGCCGAAACGTTCTGACGAAGGGCGTGCCACGGCCGAAACGTTGGTAAAAGTATTTTCCTTTTCGATGTGTGCTACCTGCAAGTTCATTCAATATACAGGGTGTCCCACTTATAACGCAGCATGATTTATAAAAAGCGGGACGGCGTTACGCGAAGCAGGCCTTGCGCATATTATTCCCAGTATACTGTAGTAGCCGCTACTATTTTTTTCCGAGGTTGCGCGCCGGCGCACAATCTCGGAGGCCATGCATGAAGCAACAATCGAATCCGAAAGGAAAAAATTTGCACGCAATTAGTACGTTGTTGAAAGTAGCGCAGATAGATCTCATTTCAACATGCCCACATTTGCCACATTGACACTTTGATAATTAGGTGAGTATTTTTGGAGTTACGAATTTAATTATGACTAATTAATGAATTCACATTAACGAAAAAAAATAGTAGCGGCTACTACAGTATACTGGGAATAATATGCGCAAGGCCTGATTCGCGTAACGCCGTCCCGCTTTTTTTAAATCATGCTGCGTGATAAGTGGGTGGAAAATATTGGTGGAAAAAAGCATGGACGTGACCGAGAGAAGCGTAGTACGTCATGGCAGGCGTAGATAATAGTATACATCACAGAAATAGAGGCTTGCATGAGCGCAAAAAAAAAAAAAATTACATGAGATGCTGGAGTGCAAAGGAGGGAGCACCTCATTGCGAAAAGAAAATTCTGCTACTTATACTACTACTGCTGCTACTACTACTGCTACTACTAGTACTAATCATAATAGTAATAATAATAATGATACCAGGAGAGAATACCGCGCTCGTTTTCTTTTTTTTTTTTTTTCGTATCTTCAGAGGCTGCTTGGGCCCTTTAAGCAGGGTTTTTTATCGTTAGCTAACCCGCACTACAACAGACGCATTTACGACAAGCGATAGCGCACAAGAAATTTTCGCAAGATATCCCGCATAGACGAGAGGGAATGAAGAAAGTAAGTTCCGAGGTCTAAAAAGTTCTGTTACCTTACCATTCACGGAACTACGCGAAATGCCTTGACGCCACAAACAGAAATATTTGCTGAAGTTCGAACAAGGATCAGGCTGTTCAAATGTCGCGCAAGTGCTGTCCGGCAGCAACAAAGTTTTCCGAGAAGCCATAAGGAATGGCAAGAAAAAGTGTTTCCTCAGTTTGACTGAATGGTTAGAGGGAGAAAACGCGCGTTTGAACTTGAGCTTCGGACTTTATTCCTAACGAAAAAAGTTTGGGATTCCGCAAGGCAAAAAGCTTTCGAAAACAGCTTCAGGGGACCTGGGGACCGTAGAGTCAGGAGCAATGCATGCTTTCACAGAAGAGGCAAAGCAAGGGGGGCCTTTGATCGTGCCCTGCAAAACAAAGCACTCGCCGTTGGTATCAGCTAGAGGACAAGCTATGGCCTACGCCTCCTTCAGTGTCTGCACCCTCTCAGGAAATGCCACTCACCGCATCGATGAAGCAAACTCGAGGGAAGCGCTTCGAGAACATCGTCCAGATTCCGAGTTTCGGTGGCGGCTCCCCTGTTCACGTTTCGCTGCGTTGAATGGCACTCAGTTCCGGGTTGTCAAGAGCACGATCCGCACGTAGAGGTAGTCTAGAGTGTGCCCGTGGAATATTTGTTGACTACTCCGGCAACAACGTAGTCAGTAGCAGGCTACGTTCAACAGGACTCAGTCGAGCCGCCTATCGATTCCTACGAGCACTCGTCGACGTGCTCATGCAGACAAGCACTCGAGCAGCTTGTCTGCATCGCCAGACAAGCGCCAGAGCAGCGCCAGAGTATCGAAGATAATTTTACCAGAGTGTGCGCTTAACCTAACAGAAGCGCTGCTGGCGGAAATATTCAGCCAAGCATGTACACCCTCCACCGTGGCTCAAGTTGGTAGTACAATGTCACTAGAAAACGTAGTCAATAAGCAAGCAGTTTAATATAAGCAAGCAGTTTAATATAAAGCAAGCAGTTTCCCACGCATTGCGACGCTGCTGTGGCTGCTCTGCTTCCGAGATGCGCGGTTTACGATGAAAAGTTAGCAAGCCCTGATGCTCTCTTGGCTTTTAGATTGCGCGAAAAATTGCGTCGTATAAAATTCAAACTGCGTCTATGTTTGATTTCTTTTTTGTATTGACTACAGAGAACAAACTTACAGTGGCGCATGGCCAGAGGCCCAGGACTGGATAGGTCCAAGTATAAGAAAATTGGTGAAATATCGGAAAACATGATCTGGGGTTTTAGGGGCGATAATACCCATATATTTATGAAGCAGGGTTCCGCAATCGAAGCAGCGCCAAGTTATCGTAGACAGTTTTACCAGAAATGGAGCTCCCGGTCATTTTCCACTACCTCAGTTTAACAGTCGTGAGCACGGTTAGAGTGTACGCATGAGAGCGTGCCGCATTTTGCTATGAGCGACGGCTATCACATCAGTGGGGGGGCAGAAATTCGTTTCGATGGGACGGGGGGAGGGGGCACGTCCTTGGTGTGAAGGGGGGAGCGCGCAGTCAAGAATGGTCAAGTGTCATTTTGTGCTGTGAAAAAATCCGTAAACTGGGGTTGTGTGCTCGAGCAGACGGATTTATGGATTTTTTTCATCGCAAGCTTCCATCTTCCCCTTCCTGCCATTTTTGGGATTTTGGGCAGTGTGTCTTATTAGAGGTAGAAACTTCGGCAGGGGCACGCGCTCAGTTTGCCACCCCCGCGCTATACGCCACTGATTTACACCAACACAATGCTCTGCACATGCGAAGTTAGTTTGCAGCGTGGTTATTCTTCTGTCACGCGCATCACGTCCTCGGTGAGCGCCTTCGACGATAGTGCCCAGATGACGTGGTTTGTTCGATGGAGAAAATAGTCTCGCCACTTACACTCTGCGCATGTGCCGAGCCTTGCACTTGCGTAGGTAGGCGTCGCTGATATCACGATGTGGCACGCGCTTCCGTGTTTGCGCTAATCGTGTTCGCGACTGTTGGTGATGGTGCCTGCGACTGTACAGATACTCGCGGATTCAAACGCGACATCATTTTATTGCGATAGCAATTATATGGACACTCGCGGCTGGTTTTCGCCGTCGGCGTCGGCGTCCGTCGGCGTCATTTGCCGTATATGTATATGTATATATATATAACCGGGCCCGCCCGTCGTTCGTGAGCGTGAAAAGACGCGAGGGGGGGGGGGGGGGTCCCGAGCGACCTTCGATTTTACGAGCGGGGGCGCGCGTTATCTCCCCTTCTCGGCGGCCGACAGCGGGCGGGGGGGGGGGGGGGCGACGTTCGATTTTACGAGCGCGGGCGCGGGCGCGCGCTTTATCTCCCCTTCTCATCTCCCCTTCTCGGCGGCCGGGCCGGCGTACCCTTCTACGTGCTGCGCTTTCAACGCGAAGAGAATTCTCTTAAACAAGCGTTTTCAGAGTTGCGTGAGATCGGATCCAAAAAGAGTTAGCTGCCAGCCTCACTTCGTATAACATTACAATTTTTTGCTATCGTATTCATTGCTTCACCCTTGCGGTGAAACTGTGACTTTTTTTTTTTTGTATTGCGACTGGTATGCGGAACTGCTGGAGGCAACCACGTCATGTTGCGACAAATCTGGTCTTTAAATGTAATTTTGGCTGTAATATACGCGTTCGAGTGGAAATTGTGCCGATACGACCCCCAACTGAAGTTGGTGGAAACGATAGTATGTGCGTTGCTTAGCCCTAAATTGTCCCGTTTCCATCCGTGAGTACTTTAATCTATGCGCACGAGTGTTTTCTCATTTCGCCCCTACCGAAAAGGGGCCACCATAGCCGGTAGTCAGACCTGCCTCTTCGAACTTGAAAAAATCTTCTAACGATGTGACACGGGCACTTTTGATCGCGATCGGACCCGATCGGGATCAAGAGGATCGCGATTTGGCTGACGTCTGCGCCAAACTCGATTCAGATTAGGCTGTACCGTGTAACAACGACTAATTTCTTATCGCGATCAACAAGTCGTATCCGGAACGGTCCTGATCGCGATCAAAAGTGCCCGTGTGACACTGGTATTTGCCAGCAAGCTACCGCCGCTGGTAAAGCTAACGAAATCCAAAAAAAAACATACGAAACCTACGTCTTTAGAGAAGGAGTAGTTTATGGTTAAGTAAGCACAATTCCTATGCCCACCGTTTCTATTTATGTGCGCCTCGTTCGTAATTCTTGAGTCGTACTCACATTTCCGTGTTTTGTGCCAAGAAGTTCTGTTTTGAATGCCGCATTACGTGCGTGATTGGTCTAGAGCAGGGTTCGGCAACCTGCGGGCCGCATGCGGCCCGCGAGGCGGTATTATGCGGCCCCGGGCACGACGCCAGAACCCCGCCCCCCCCCTCCCCTTGTCACTTCTTATCTGAAGGCCGGCATGGCAGTTGTGACCTCAATTAGGGATTAATGCTTGTAACTTATGGTTGTAAATTGTAGCTCCGCCAGATCCGAGCTGAAAATAATCATAATTGCTATATTTTCTTTCCAGTATTTTAAAAGTAATTTCAATTTCCCCGAATTTCTTTTCTTTGACTGCAAACCCCCCCTCCCCCCCCACCTACCCCCCGTTTTGCTCTGCGACCCGCGCCGTGCCGGCGTGATGCAACTAGGCCCTTCGCCTCAAAAAGGTTACTGACCCCTGGTGTAGTTTATCACTAGAATGCTTGAGGTTTCAAAGCAGGCAGGACAAGGAGCACCGCAAGTAGCTTTACGGGCATAGCAACCCGAAATATCATCAACGTTTGCGAGCACCCCAGTCCATCAGCACACAAGGAAAGGTTACAGTATAGTTACATTCACTAGTGATGGCCGGGCAGATCAAAACATAAGGCGAGAACTAAAACAGCGTAACCTGTCCCGTTGGGCCTTGATTACTGAGAGATACTGTGAGATGTCTTACAGTCAGTTCCGGATCGTACAGCAATTCCTCTGTACCTAAAGCAGTACTCCTACCTAAAGCATTACTGTACCCGTGGCCACTTCCTCCTCCTTTAGATACTTTCGTTCTAGGGTATGCAGTCGGCCGTATTGGTACTGATCCATAATGAAACTTCAGCACACAGGAAGGGACAAGGAAAAAATTACACCATCTCCCGCTAAAGGGAACCATGTGTAGATGTGAAGCAGCGGGCGCTAACGCTTACACTGGCGGTGGCGTTGACGCTGGCGCTCATCGCAGCGTTGCGCAGGAGAGAAAACTGGGGAGGCGCAAAAGCACGCAGTGATGGAGCGGTGTTTCCTACAGGAACATATCAATCGCTGCTAATGGGCAATGAGAGACAGAAGACTCCGACTGGACACAGAGACCCGCACTCCGCTTTTAGTTAACGCGCACGCTGCGAATTTTTATTGTTCAACAGCGCACGGGAGAAATCTCCCACCGGCACCACCTTGCAGGTAGAAATACATTGCCATATATACGGAGTGGCCAGTGAACGGTTGTGCAGCGCGAGCAGTCGGTTTTTTCAACCAAGAAACTCTCTAGCAGACGCTGCCTGCGTCGGCGTCGCGAGGCGAGAGAGGGGGGAGCGTAGGAGAGGAGAGAGAGGAGGGTACGCGCATGCGCAGTGTGAGTGTGGACGCCGCGGGCAGGGATGCCTAGAGGAGAGAGGGGGAAGTGCAGGAGAGGAGAGAGAGGGGGGGACGCGCATGCGCAGTGGGGAGTGCGGTGGACGCCGCGGGCAGGTATGCCTAGAGGAGAGAGGGGAGAGCGTAGGAGGGGGAGAGAGGAGGGGAGGCGCATGCGCAGTGAGGGTGTGGTTGCCGCGGGGAGGGATGCCTAGGGGGAGAGGGGGGGGAGAGGAGGTTTTTATTTTATTTTTTTAAAGGGTTTGCGCATGCGCAGTAAGGGTGGGCACGCGGCACACCACCACCACCGGATTAAGCTTCGCCATAAGATGCTTCACATCTAAAAAAGACGCGACAGGAGGAAGGGCTGCACTTCACCCCGTCTCGTCTTTCTCCCTGTTCCATTCCGTGTATAAAAGTTTCATTAAGGGGCCCTTCCTTCTTTTTTTCTTTGAACAGCGATGCTGTTTAGGCTATTAGTAAGCTTGTGCTCCGTCATGTAAAACTCCTCAGGTGGGTATGCACAGCAGGAAATGGGCAAGTCCCGATAGTGTGTACAGCGTCAAACGAAAAGTGTCAAACGAAAACTAGCACGTGAAAAAGAGAAATGAAAAAGAAAGAGATAAAAAAAACAGAGATGAAGGAAGAGAAACAGATATAGAAAGAAAGAGATACAAAGAAATAGACACGAAAAAGAGATAGTAAAAACAGAGAGCAAGGCAGAAAGAGAAAGTAAGAAAGAAATTAAAAGGAACAAACAAAGAGGCAGAGAGGGAGAGAAAAAAGGAAGAAAGGGCAATAAAGTTACAAAGAGCGGGAAAGAGAAAGAAGTAATTTGAAGGAGATGAGTAGAAAGAAACGTACAATAAACAAACACACAGAAAGAAAACGAACGAGAAGAAAGGGAAAAAAAAATTGAGAGAAACAAAGAAGGCCACCCAGCTGCGCCCTTCGGTCAGTCTCGGCACCGCTAGAGCAAGCTCCACAAGGCGATATGTTGGGCGAGTTGGTTTTTAGCATTACCCGTTCTTCTCGCGCTGTAAAATATAAAGCAAGCTGCCATAATTTTTGTTTTCCTTTATTTTTTTCTTTCCCATAAGAAAGCTGCGTGAAATAATGAATAATGACAGGCTCAACAGCATTACCCGTTCTTCGACATCATCCCCCCCCAGGCCGGCACTTCAAAGCGCCGTGAGAGACCTCAGATCCCTGTTCTCTGCCAATTCTGTTTCCTTCTCGCTTTCTTCTTAACACCAAGAATGGAGACGGCAGCCGCTGAAAAGCACTCGCGTACTCTTCTCCGCAATGGTAAAGCTAGGATATCGGGTACTCACGCTATCCGGTTAGGTCAGAGGCTTTTGTTCCTTGCCACAATGCGGCTGTCTAAGCTAACGCCGCACGTTCCTGAGATAAAGCCTATCCTTCTGTTCACTTTTGATATCGATCTCACCGAATTTTTGTTATTACTCCGTGTTCTTTTTTCTTTACGTCCCTCTGCTCCCTTCAGTTGCCTCTTCTTCTCTTTTTTTTTTTTTCATTGCGGGACATATAAGAGCACACTGTCTCCATGTAAATAGTGCTGTTATGTCGAGAGTTAGGCCGCGCTGATGACGTGGGTGAGGTGTTGACGTTTAAAAAAAAAACAACAAAACAGTTGAGTTGGGCAAGAAAGTGCTTGAAACCGCTTGGCAACAGAACTTACCTCTTCTGCAATAAAGCCTTCAAATTTATATATATATATATATATATATATATATATATATATATATATATATATATATATATATATAAGGCAGAAAGAGAAATAAATCAGAAAAATAAAATTCCAAGGCACCCGACCGGGGCTTCGAACCAGCGACCCCTCGCTCCGCAGCGCGGTGCGTTATACCACTAAGCCGCACACCATGCATGCACCGGCTTAATAACGGCAAGCTCTTTATAGACACCATTTACCCCTGCGAGATCTGCATACCGGCATCTGCATACCCCTGCCGGTATGCAGATTTTGCAGGAGCTTGAGCGTGTGTTCTACCATGCAACTCTCCTTCATTTTCTTTCAATTTGAAAACTGCCCTTGAGAAGCGCACGAAAAAGAGGCCCTTTTCTCTATCCACTCGTGATGTGAAAAAAAAAAAAGGAACGCCGGGAACACTTTGGGTCAGACGCCACCGCGTGGCAGGTGACGCCGAGGGGTCGCTTCACGTGCCGCAGTTTAAAAAATATATATATATATCTAAGAGAGTCGGGTTCTGCTTGGGTTCTCCATTGTCGACACTTGCAGCGCGTTGCTCAAACACAAAGGCGTAACAATTGTGACAGTTCCTAATTCGCGCTTGTCCTGTGTATTACTGCCCGTTGTTGTCGAGCGTACTTCTTTGTGCTTGAGCGGTGCTACAAATATCGAGCTGCTTGTCGTTCTTCGTGTGACATTCCAATTACTTGATATCGCATTTATTGCTTCGCCCTTGCGGCGAAACTGTGATTTTTTTTAAAATTATTATATAAAATATACCAACCGAATTTGTTACTGTGTGCGTGTCACTGACAGGAACCACAGAAAGATGCACCTGTAAACGAGGTATTAATTTTTGTTTTAACGCTTCCACGTTCTTTTGAGAATGAATGCGCTGTACAACGAAGCCTTCTGTTTTACTTACTTGATTTCCTTTTGTAGAGAATGTTACAAAGTTATTTGTCACAGGCACAGTTTCCAGGAGCGTGCGATAAACGACGCGCGCATCATATCACCGTGTTTCAGCACTGTTTTTGTTTTGTTTGGCTTTCGGATCCCCACTTGCTGTTCGCAGTGCTAGTGCAACCGATGAGTTTATGTTGGGCAGAGTATATTAAAAAAAGAATGGCACAAACAATAAAGATGACTTGTGTACGGAAAACTGTTGGAAGATCGTTCTTCTTCAGGGTTGCCCTGACGAAGACAAATCTTGTCAGCAGGCTCCGGCTACATTCCCTGTTGAACGATTTTTCATCACTTCAAACCGCAACCTTTCCTTCCTTTCCCTAAACTGCACCTTACCGCCTTTCCCTAAACCTGTCTTTAACCATGACAGAATATCTGTCATCTTGATCTACTACAGGAGTCTAAACTTTTTGCGTGCTACAAGGAAACAAAATCGACGAAGAAAGAACGATCCGGGACAACACAAGCGCGAACTAACAACTGTTTATTTTTCCAGAAACATGCCAAAATATATACATACACAGAAAGAGGCGGAAAAGCCAAAACAAAAAGAAACACTCGCACATGAGCAAGATATACAAGAGATATACTACCCTGGCTCTACTACAGGAGTTTGTACCCTGTCCCTTCCCTATGTTAGTTATGCTTTGACCTTCTTATAACTGATAAGGAAACAGAAACAATCAAGTTAGAACATGGTACGATTAACTTAGTAAGGGCATTGCTTTGTGAAGATGTTCGAGAAGTCGTTTGGCAAGCCAGAAAACGGGCAAATAGAAAATGCGGGTGGCGACGCCTAATTGAAGTTCCCGCCCCAGTCGCCTTGAAGTAATAAATTTTGACGCAATATACTAGAGCCTACGTCGTTCCTAACCGGCAAAAATGAACTACGCGCCCTCTGATGGGGGCCACGGACTTTATATACCAAGGGTTCAGTAAAATTTGTTGAGCTAATGCCGCCGAAATATGAAAAATGCGCTTTGAAATTTGTGACGTCACGCGACGATAATTCGGCGCGAAGATTAAAAATGAGACCTTGACGTCGATTTTCTCCTCGATTATTAAAGCTATGATTGTGAAATTAAAAATTATAAATATTTTTATAGTAAAATTTATTATTCTTAACCGATTCGTTGCTTCCCTTTAGTGCACCTTTAAAGGTCAGAAAACGGGGTCTTAGGGCTTTTCATTCAATTTACCGAGAACAACGCGTCGAGACTTTGAAAGTGCCCTATTTCACGTCAGCACGCTGGAACAAATGTACGGGTTTAGTAGCGTTTGCTGTCGGGCTTGTTGTTAGATGGCTGAAGTGAGAAGTGTCGGTGGGAATGCTCGGACAGGGACGAAGAAACACAGGACACGGACAAGCGCACAGGACGCGGACAAGCGCACAGGACGCGGACAAGCACACAGGACGCGAACAAGTGCGCTTGTCTGCGTCCTGTGTTTCTTCCTCCTTCTGCGAGCATTTTCGCCATCACTCCAACTTCGGGTTCTTTTCAGTTTCTATCGACATTTCACCGCACCCAAACGGGCGTTGTTGCTAACGTAAAATACCTAGACATGCAACTGACGGGACCTGGAGGATTGCGTCGCAGTTACAAAGTGACGATGTGCGTAGAATCTGAAATCAGCGTGCATCTGATCCGCCACTTTGCGTGGACGAAGCGCAGATGAACGTTTGGATTATACGAGCTTCTAGTGACCATTGAGACTAACGCCGCTCAATGGGAACTACGTTGAAAAGCTTTATTTGTGACCACTCCTTTCGTGATTGTGATCATACAATGGACACCGTCTCAGCAAGCAACCCGCAGCGTCCATGCTGGCAGAAGTTCAGGACGAGGACCGTCGTCACTGTTTTTTGGGGCCCTTACGTTGTTTGAACTAGCATCTTCAACTGATGACCATCTGTGTAGGAAGCTTTTTGGGACTAGTTCGTAGAGGTCAGGCCTTGGGAGTGATAGAAGTTAACCTTTTAAGGGGCGAAGCTCCTTAGGCCCTCACAAAAACCGTTGTCGTCGAGGCTCGCCGTCATAGGCGTGCGCACGAGGGGGGGCAGAGGGGGGCGGCCGCCCCCCTAATCATCTGAAGGGGGGGGCGCGAATTCCACCCCATACCATTACTCACTCGTACCTTTCACGCCATTTTTAATGCGCTGGGTTATGGCTATGCATGTTTTTTTTACAATAGTGGCGACCGATGACCCTTGATGGTGAATTCAAAGAATATACTCACTTCCTACGTTTATCCACGGAAAGCGGGGCCTATAGACCTTATGCAAAATTGCTGCCATCAGTCGGAGGTTTGAAGAAGCTACCGATTCGGCGCCATGTTGGAGGCTTGTGTCCGAATTGTATTGCTGTCGCTGCTATTCTTGGTTGTATCTGCTTTGATAGTAGGCAGTCGGGGCGTAAAAACGCTAGACGAGTGTGTAAGGGCCTGTAAACGTACTCGCATGTCCTAGTTATTCCGTCAACAGTTATTACGCGCAAAAAACTGCCTCACAACAAGAAGGTAGAAGTTTGCCACCGAGTCCCATGTAAGCCTGTCGTCTTTGAGAATGAAGCTTTGCGCTAGGTTATAAATTCTGTCTGTCTTTTTTCGGTGTCGCGGATAAAGCATTGTTAGCTATGGATATCATGCGTGTAGGGTAGGATGGTTGGGAGGATACATTTAGCGCGCGGCACGGCTAATTACAGCGATGGCGACAAGCAAGTGCTGTTGACTCATTTCTAAGCGTATTTCATAAGGGACAGCCTACATCGACCTGATGTTTTGTGCATCTTATTTTAAATAAAACCTCGTCCTCTTTTTTTATTTTTGAAATAAAATATATTTCGCTTTGTTGGACACCGTCGTAAGCTATGCGTAGAATTACTGAACAAATGAAATATAAAAAAAAAGTTCCGCATCTTACGCACGTGAAAATTGAACATGAAAAGTGTGCTTGTAAATAACTCGATACGCCAAAAATATTCGCGTTCACATCATCGCTTTTGGGATCTATGACACCTTACAATTTCAGCCCCTTGCAGCTGTTCATGCCGCCAACGCAACATTTGCGACACCACCTCAAAGCATCGGTAGCGCACCCACGATCGAATGTTACATATTTGCCGAAAAGCATTTTTTTTTTTTCAGTTCCATACAAAAGGTGACACTCAATTCAAGCACCTGTTAACATTTTATAGCACATAGGGATGGACACAGAATTTTTCCGAAAGGGATTCAGCTTTTGGGAGAATCTGATGTGTTCTTCTTAAGATAGAAATTTACAAAAAAAAAAAAGGTAAGGGTGAGGGGGGGGCAGTCAGGACATCCGGACCGCCCCTCTGAATTTGACAGTGATACCACATGAACTGCTTGAAAAATACGCATAGTGAAGTTATACGCGCGCAAAGCATCCCCCCAAACGCTACCTTGTTTAACTACACAATCGAAAACCAAGGGCCAACAACACGCTCCAGCGCAATCGGTCTGTTCGCTGAGAATTGATGTCGCGCACGAGCTGCCTGTCCAGCATGTAATAGTTGTCGCAATGTAACAAACAAAGTAATGTCAACAGCAGCGCAGGCATGCGCGAGTTATAGCCGCGATGCAGCTTTGAAGCTCGTACACGAAGCAGTTTTTTCGGTCCCTTCAAGCACACAGCGCGCATACTCTTGGCATGACAAAGAAAGAATGTTCCCTGATGAGTGCCGATGTCGTCACATACCACGTTGAAGAACGGCGAACTTAAACACGGCGTTAGTTGTAAGCAGTAGCCGGCAACGGAACGATACGCAGCTTCTCGTCGGTCGCAAGAAAATTTAACAACGTCTAGGCTAGTTTCCTGCAGACCTTTTTTTTTTTTTTTCAGCATGTCAATTACCTCAATCTGAGCAACACGGCACATGAAAATATGCCACCATTGTCGTTCCAATCAGCCGCCAGACATTGACACGTACGCTGCGTGAGTGCAAACGTGGAGCGACCTTAGGCTTCAACATGGTGGGAAGGCGCACGGCGTTAGGCAAGATGGCAGCAGATTTTGCATAAGGTCTATTGGAGGCCTTTGTGAGAAGCACATCATCACTTCATTTTCATTTTTGCGTCCACGGTGGGACTTGTTGAGTTCTTTTTTTTTTGGAGGGGGGTCTCGACAAACAAGGGGGGGGGGGGCGCTGCGGTGAGGCTTCGCCCCCCTGACGGGGGAATCCTGCGCACGCCTATGCTCGCCGTAGTCCCTAGTCGAAGCGCAGGGGCGAAACATGTGTGCGCAATACCGTCTACAGAGCGTGCATAGCGCGCATATGGTTAAAAAAAACAAAATAAAAGGCCACAACACAGTAAAAACACTGACATTTAACCACCCATCAATCAAAGCATATGACAGAACAAAAGGTCAACAAGAACAAAAAAAAAAAAAAGGCTGTTAACCAGAACAAAATAGAAGGCCACGATTCACGATCCGATGCACACTGCTTCGCCCCATCATCAGCATTCACTTCGTGGATCTGCAGCCATTTTATTGCAGAGAGAGACAAATTTGCTGGGTCGTCTTCCTTTTGGGGTGACCTCCTCAATCCTGCAGCTCATGTGACTTGACTGCCTTCCTTTTCGTGTTCCCCGCTTCATTGATTTTGAGGCGTTAGGGCTGTGTTCTTTTACTGATGATTTAAGATTGATAATATTTGTGCATATACACCTGTTCAAATCAGCTACACCAAGGTGTGATCATTCACAGCAATTTAGTAATGTGCGAGGAGACGACAAGACATATATAGAATGCATGTGCAATCTTCTGCATTTCAAGACCATTGTAAAAATAATGATAAATAGACGTGAACTGGGATTTCATACAAAATTTGTCCGGTTTATATGAATGTTTTAACTTGTGCAGTTTATAAAACCGCGTGTTGCTCTTTCAGTTATTTGTGAGCCTCGTTTTTGCTTTTTACTTAACAATTTGCCGGTTATTTTTTTCTTGGGCTGTCCGTAATAAAATGACGAAATAATTATCCGGTACTAAAATAATATTGTGAGCGCTCTCACGCCCTGGCTCAATATTCTGCTCCCTGCAGCCATCAGAATTTAACTTTGTAATACAAGAATAAATGTACATGTGTCGCAGAGTTGTCTTATAAATTTTTTATGTGTTTTTGAATAGGCGTTGCGTAGTCGGCCCAGCGGTGAAGTTTATTCATTATTTTTGTTAATTTGCGGATGCTGTCTATTTTTAATAAAAAAGCATCGACGCAGATTGCCATTTGGAATCATCGAAGCTGCGAAAATGTTTTGCCCTATTCGGTGTCGCGATTTTAGGCTTATTATTAGAAGATATGCGCACCAGCATAAGGAAGACACAAAATATGCCAAGGTAACAAAAAAAAAATCGCCCAATTACGGAGAAGCGCGGCTTGTTTATTCAGCGCCGCCAGAGGGGGCGACGGTAGCAGATGGTGTAGAGTTGAGTGTAAACAGGTCGATAACTGTTAGCTTGTGGCTCGCCACAAGGCTCAAAATAAAAAATGACAGTTTGGCGTCATCAATACGGCGACAGCTGTGAGCGACAAACACGACCAATGCGAGAGTCCGTTCATTCTATTTTCGACGCTAACAGCGTTTTTCTAACCTTTTACTACGAAGCACAGCAAGTGTGGCCTGGAAATCTATACCGCATTTGCATATATAGCACGAAATGCCGTAGAAGCTACTCAAGGAGTTCGACAAGGAAAATATATCGGGAAAAAGTGTGAAAATGATTACGATAAGATAATATAAGCCACACAGGTCATCGTGCGCGTTGTGCTGTGTGTTCTCTCTTCTCTGTCCACGTCTCTTAACATCGGAGCTGTTTCAGCTTGCGAAACTCCCAGTACGCCGCGCCAAGAAACTGCGATCATCATGAACAGCTGCGCCTAGTGAGTGCAACGCAATAACTCGGCCGGCGCGCACTCTCTTCTTCCTCTTCTTCATCTTTGCTCCCCGAACACGGGCGCCTGTCGCGCTCTCTCGTTGCTCCAGTTTGTCCGGCGTGGAATGCAATAACTTTGATGGGGATGAGGGAAAGAAAAATAGAACGATAGAGAGTGAGACAGAAGGAGAAAGAGAGAAATACACAGAGAGAGAGAAGAAATAAAGGTAAGAAAGAGAAAAATATTGGACTTAGGAAGAAGTCGACATGATAATTATAATAATTCCTGGGGTTTAACGTCCCAAAACCACGATATGATTATGAGAGACGTCGCAGTGGAGGGCTCAGGAAATTTTAACCACGAGGGGTTCTTTAACGTGAACCTAAATCTAAGTACACGGGCCTCAATCATTTTCGCCTCCATCGAAAATGCGGCCGCCGCGGCCGGGATTCGAACCCGTGACCTTCGGGTCAGCAGTCGAGCGCCACAACCACTACACCACCAAGCGGGTTGAAGTCGACAGGAGAAACAGATAGAAAGAAACAGGCATAAATAAGAGGTAGAAAAAAAAAAAACGAGGAAGTCAGAAAGACAGAAAGCGAGAGCAAGTTATAGAAACAGACACAAAGAGATAGAAAGGAAAAACTAACCAAGAAATAAAGGGAGAGGGAGACAACGTGAAGAAGGACAAAAAATAGAAACTGCACTGAAAGGGAGGTAAAGGAAATAGGTAGAGTGATGGATGGATAAACTTTATCGGGTCCTTCGGAACGCGCTTTAGCACGTTGCGGGCCGCTCGCACGTCGGAACCGAAAGACCAAGGCCCGTATTCACAAACGCTCCTCGACTCGAAAGTCGACCTCAAGGGATCCTTGAGGACCGTTTCGCGTTGCGATTTCTGCAACGCGAGAAGTCTCAAGGATCCGTAGAGGTCGAGTTTCGAGTCGAGGAGCGTTTGTGAATAGGGGCCCCAAGTCTCTCTGCTGCGTCGCGGGTCCCGTTGGACTGCCCACAATTGTTGTTCGAGTCTGAAGGAAAGAAATATAAAGAAAGAGAGACAAAGAAGGCACAGAAAGACATAGAGACAGATCATCATAGAGAACAATGAAGAGAAACAAAGATGGCCACCCAGCTCCGCTCGTGGTTCCCGCCTTGAGCAGCTGCGCTATAATGCTTGGTTCACTCGAATCGATTACAGGAGCCTCGACTAACTGATCCTCGACTACAGGAGCCTCGACAGCTGATCGGCAGCGTTTTCTGAACCTTGCTCGAAAAGTGTTGCCAGGTTCCCTTTAAGATGCCCTACTGCCACCGTGTATGCTCAGTCACTCTTAAGCTTACGTGTTGATGGGATAGCATGTACATAATACCTTACCAAAACTGTGACGCAGCTGGAGAAGAGGTTACGGAAGTGTTGCTTCCGTCGGCCCCCCTTCCCTTGCTGGGCCACATGCAGTTTCAGCAAATGATTAAGCTTTCTCCTAAATTTATTTTTGATGAATGAGCGTGTAACTGAACGAAGGACGAGAAAAGGAGGGCACAGGACATGTACTGAACTCGCTACTGAAGTTTATTCGAAAAGACACCTTACAATATATATGCATGAACGTATCGCGTAGTAGTCCGCCGCGGTGGTGTAGCGGTTACGGCGCTTGGCTGGAGACCCGAAGATCGAGGGTTCGATCCCGGCCGCGGCGGTCGCATTTCGATGGAGGTGAAATGCTAGAGGCCAGTGTACTGCGCGATGTCAGTGCACTTTAAAGAACGCTAAATAGCCAAAATTTCCGAGGCCCTCCACTATACGGCGTGCCTCATAATGATATTGTGGCGTTGACGCGTAATAGCTCAGATATTATTATTAGTATCATCTAGTTGGCGAGAGTAAAATAGAACGAACTTTCATACATATACATTGTGAGTGTTTTTTTCAAGTAAACTTCAGTGGCGAGTTCAGCGCATGTCTTATGTGCTCCTTTTCTCGTCGTTGGTTTAGTTAGGCGTGTCTTCATAACTTACCATCTTTCTTCTACATTTACTTAAAAAGCACGAGGAATATGCCGAGCGACGCTAAAGACTTATCAGAGGCGTGCCTTCCTCAGTGGGCATGCTCATTCGCCACCATAACCACGCAATCATCTTTATGTTTACCATGTTGTTCTTCACAAATGCCAGCTGTACGTGGGAGAGTCCGTTCGCGCCTCAACCGCTCAGGACCGAGTCACCCAAGATGAAACGTCGCACATGACGTCATGCCATATAACAGGGGTCTCAAACTCACCTCAGCCAGCGGGCCGCAGTCACGCAGTTTAGTCCCGCAAAGGCCGGGAAGAATGTGAGAATGTGAAGGGGGGGGGGGAGGGTAGCTTGTAAAAATCGTCAGCAGACGTTGACATTTTTGCAAAAGAACCTTTCCAATATATCATGTACGGGTCATTTCTGAAGGTTATTTGGCACCAGGATTCCAACATGTCTATAGAGACCTCCAAAATGAGGAAAATCTGGAAGCCGATTCTGAAATGTACCTTTTTTTGTTTGACGGTTACGTTTCAACACATGGTGACTACATCGGGTGCTGCACGAAAACAATGCTTTAGATCAGTCATGCCGGTGTACTCATGAACATACTTATTAAGAAAATAAAAAAAAAATGTGGACTGAAGACAGTCATGTCCGGCCGCGGGCCGCAAATGAGAGCTTCGCGAACCGCACGCGGCCCGCGGGCCGCGTGTTTGAGGCCCCTGCCATATAAGGTCACCTTCTTGGTAACAAGACAGAGCTTGCATCGAAGTAGTGTACGCAAGATCTTATCTACACTATACTGATACTTACAATGATAACGTCGGATGCTGACCCGAAGGTCGCGGGTTCGATCCCGGCCGCGGCGGTCGCATTTCGATGGAGGCGAAATGGCAGAGGCCCGTGTACTGTGCGATGTCAGTGCATGTTAAAGAACACCAGATGGTCAAAATTTCCGGAGCCCTCCACTACGGCGTCCCTCATAATCATATCGTGGTTTTGGGACGTAAAACCCCACATATTAAAAAAATTTAATTAGAATGATAACATCCTAGCGGCCCATGTAGGAACTCTTTCAGAATGCTGCGGCAGCACGTATTTGCTTAGTTAGGCGCATGTGCAGCTGAGTGAGTTTGGGTGAGTCTGGCTGTGCGTAGATCGATGGACGTTAGTATAACCTGTCTGGCAATATCTCTGCTCGCGTGGCTTTTGCTACGTGATGGCTCAGCGATAAACCTTCCTAACCTACTAATAGCCGACTGTGGGCAAAGACGCCTATCGGCAACAGCGAGCGTAGATACCCACAGTGGCTCAAGACAAATAAAAAAAAAATACCACTCAAGCGCAATCGAAATCGAATCGTCTGTTTCTTTTATTGTGTAACGTAGCCAATAACCAGAAGATCTGTAGTTATAGCACAACTGGGACAAACCTATGAGCCGATGGGATATTCGCGTGCTCTCCTGTCTGCGAGCTATTGCGAAAAGACGGTGACGACTGACGTGCGTTGCTACCGTAACTCCTTCGTATATAATATATTCCTGTCAGTTTTTATTTGCAAGAAACAAAAAAAATTGAAAAGAAAACTAGCTGACTTCTCAAACTTTCGCGCATAGACGATACTTACGAAAAGTATTGGTTACAACACGAAAGTGAAACGTGTTCTCATAGAAGTAGTTGCAGCTATGTTGAACGTTAAGCAAATACACGTGCGCTATGTATATTTGCGAAAGACGGCAGCAGACAGAATGTGCCCTCTAGGAATGTACAGGGGGGGATGGAAAGAAACGCGAACAGCGCGGCGAGCTGTTTACATGACCGCCTTACCTTATTGGCAATAAAAGGACGATAGAATGGTCCTTGTTTGCATCTTGCATGACTCTAGTGACCTTTTATTACCATCCAGGCTACGACCACTCGAAACGAAATGCGAAACAGCCCAAAGTGTAGCTGCCGCACTGTTCGCGTTTATTTCCATCCCATCTGTACGTAACAGCAAAGCTGCTTCACATCTTCTGTCCTTCACCCAATGCTGTGATGTGCACGATGTCCACCGCGGTGGTGTTGCGGTTAGGGTGCTCGGCTGCTGACCCGAAGGTCGCGGGTTCGATCCCGGCCGCGGTGGTCGCATTTCGATGGAGGCGAAATGGTAGAGGCCCGTGTACTGTGCGATGTCAGTGCACGTTAAAGAACACCAGATGGTCGAAATTTCCGGAGCCCTCTACTACGGCGTCTCTCATAATCATATCGTGGTTTTTGGGACGTTAAACCCTAGATATTATTATGTGCACGAGGCAACCTGTTTTACTGGTCGTACGCCATCCAGTTTTTGTAGTGGGGTGGGATGACCACAAGTGTCGACGATGATGTGTGAAGGAACTTGTAAACACTCTACAAGAACAAGAAAACATGAGTCATTTTACTCTTTGGGGGAATTCCTGACATGTGACACCTATAACTTTCTTTCAGATGCACGTTAACTCCATTTTGTGGATAATTATACTCCATTCGGAGAGTAGTGGGAGCCACGACACATGAAAAAAAAAGGTTAACGTATATCTTTAAATGGAGTTATGTGAGGACTCAGAACTATCATAAAAAAGAGTAACAGGAAGTATTTTTGTACAGTTTCCAACTCATTCCTTAGCATTACTTAGCACTGCATTCGTCAACGTTCGCTTCGCTCCGTACCAATAGTTCTTCTGCGCAGATGTAAATGTTACCGGGGTACCTTGTGCAGCTAACCCACATATGCCAAGACTTGTAAAAATTGAGAAAACACATATTTTTTTTTGTACAAATAGAGCACGTGTATTCTCAACAAAATGTGCGAAACCTGTATTTACTGTCAGGTAAGTGCAACACTGTTTTCCCAGCCGTCCTACATGTAGCACACAGGCCATATGGGCCGCTATATGTCCGGTGTGGCAAAGCTTAGAGCATTTCATGTGGATACCCACGTCGCACTTTTCGCAAAGAGTTTTGTTTTCTCTGGGTAGTGAGAGCATCCTTGTCTATTTGCACTTTGTGGCGACGTAATGGCCAGTGTCATGAAAACAAAGCAGAAGGAGTTTGATGTGGGCTAGTTGGTGCAGCAGTTGCGATAGTTTGCGCTTCAGTTGATAGTTTGCGCTAGTCTGCTGTAAGTGTTCCTTTCTAGTCCTTGTGTTTTTTTTGCGCAGCGTTATATGTTCCAGTAATGAAAACAACTTTGTGCCTTAATGGTAGACTGGCAGTACCTCCCGCGAGACCGCTTGCATCCGTATTTCTTGAGGTAAGCCAGTCCAAATGACCTCCGATACGAAAGGTGTTCAACGTTCCCATGGATGCACCGGGAAAGGCAGGCAAACAAAAAGTGGTGCCCTTTTTCTAATCTCATGGCCTTTTTTTTATCCGCAAAGAGGTTCCTTTCCTGCAAAATAAAGGGCGATGACGTTAGTGTTAAAGAAATTATTGAATGCATTTGCCGGAGTTAAGGAAACCTTTCATAATGTTCATCGTCGGACCACTCACTCTGGTGTAACTTTGTCTCAAAGTATTGCCTTGTCCATTGGGTGCTGGATTTGGGAGCTTTTGGGCTGACTGACTATCATCCTCGTCTTCAGTGGACGAGGACAACTTGTCGAGGTCCACAAATTCGGCTTGAAATACTCTTCCTGGCAAGGGAGCCATGTCAGTGTCATTTACATCATCACTTTCTAGGTCAGTCACTACGGCTGAAAATTTTACTCCCATCGTCCCCCCGACACCTTACTTGCCCACTGTCCTAAATATAGGACGGCTGGGTTTACCGCGTTCAGACTTATGACCTCCTAAAATTCGAACAATACAACTGTCCCTGGTAAATTTTTTCACCTACTGTGAGCGGGTAATAAAAAAATCCACACATCTCCACGAAGTGAATAATGACGAGTGGGCGAAGCTAGGTCCTAAGGTCCATAATGTTGAAGTCGCCGATTAGTATAAAGGGTTTCTTCGTGCTTGTAGGTGTTTTATATTGTTTCTTCAGAATTATAATTACTCTTCGTCTATTGTAAACCTTTTTTTTATTCACATACACACATGTTTCGACTATAGCAAAGGTTTTCTAACCACCATGACAGCGGCCAGTGAGCTTCGACGACAAAGCTAGGTCCTAAGGCCCATAATGTGTACGTTAAGTCGCCGACTAGTATAAAGGGTTTGTGCTTCTAGGTGTTTTATATTGTTACGTCACAATTATGATTGATATTATTCTACTGTTAAACCTTTTTTTGTGTCTCATCCACGAATCTCCCTGTGAAGGACGCGGACGACGACAAAGCTAGGCCCTAAGGAGCTTCGCCCCTAAAAAGTATCGCAATAACTTGAAGACAAAGAAAAGGGAATAACTGAAACGTTCCTCCTCTTTATGACACCTCTCGTACAGTGTACGCGTTCACCAGGATGAAGCAGTGCGTACGCGGCAATGGTGTGAGTAAGCAATGTGCAAGCTAGCACGTGTTTTAAGCAGACCTCCTTTAATCACTGTAGGTGGCGCAAGTCTTCAGCTTAGAAAGTAGCGATATTAAAGCACGTCAAAACATTGCTGCAGATCCACGAAGTGAATGCTGTTGATGGGGCGAAGCAGCGTGCATCGCATCATGAATCGTGGCCCTTCTATTTTGTTCTGGTTAACAGCCTTTAATTTTGTCTTGTTTACCTTTTGTTCTGTCATATGCTTTGATTCGATGGGTGGTTAAATGTCGGTGTTTTTACGGTGTTGTGGCCATTTTAGTTTGCTTGTTCTGGTTAACAGCCTATTGATAACCTATTTGTTGTTCACAGATGTTTCAATTTGTTCACATGTTGGCGTTGCCGCTTTGTTGCTTTTATGGTGTTGTGGCGTTCTATTTTGTTCTGGTTAACAGCCTTTTATTTTGTTCTTGTTAAACTTTTGCTCTGTCATATGCTTTGATTGGTGGCTGGTTAAATGTCGGTGTTTTTACGGCGTTGTGGCCTTTTATTTTTTTAAACCACATACGCGCTATGTACGCTCTGTAGACGGCATTGCGCACAGATGTTTCGAACCTGCGCTTCGACTAGGGACAACTGCGAGCCTCGACGACAACGGTCGGACATTGTGCGACCCTAAGGTGCTTCGCCCCTAAAAAGCAACCTGCATGTAAGACCCTTGGCACAAATGGGTTGAGACGACTTAGGCCAGTGCGTACACTCCCTTTTAAGGCTGGCGCTTTATATTCAAGGCAACGCCGCAAAACGAAGCGAACGCGTGAATCGCACGTATACCTCAAGCCACGCGTGAGACGGTGGTAGCTTTTCAAAGAGAAAGCCTTAGATGCATTATCAAGCGCGAAAACTGAGCGTCGACGTCAACACGAGTGATAAGAAAAGTCATCATCACGTGATGACGCCGCCGTGTGATGTCATCATGACGTCACATATGGCCAAATTTAGTCACGCGATCATGAAGTCACAGTGACGTCAAATAACGTAATGTCACATGACGATGTCACCGCATGACATCGCTTAGTCAAAGGAAAGCGGATCACGGATCTGCAGGAAGATTTCAAGGGAGGCGCGGGAGGTTCTATATACCGACTCGGAAGAAACGGATGACAATGACTTTCACGTTTGAGTCACCGCAGGAGAATGCAAGAGGGACTCCGTGACGTTATTTTCTTTTTTTATACTACACATGAGCTGCATGTTTGATATTTGCTTTCGCCGGCGTTAAAGGGACACTAAAGGGCAAAACGATTTTTTGCGTATTAGTTAAGTACAATTTCATAATCCCGAAAACACCACTCTTACCGCGACACGACGCTTGGTAAGCGAGAAAACACGCGAAAAGAAAATGCGGGTGGAAACGCCACCTTGACATTTCCCGCACCAAACACTGTGACGCCATAGATTTTGAAGGCGTCTACTGAGTCCTACGTAGCTTGCAATCGATAAAATGAGGTGCATTGTCATCTGTGGGAGCCATAGGTCTAGCATACGAAGTTTCAGAAAATTTCATCGAGCCAATGTCGCGAAAATACGAAAAATACATTTGGAATTTCTGACGTCACGCGCGCAGATATCGGCGCCAAATTTAAAAATAAAACTAACAACCTTGATTTTCTCCGCTAATAATGAAATTATGATAGTGAAACATATGGCATTAGAGTTCTCAGAGTGGAGTTTGTCAATCTAAACCAAGTCATTGTTTCGCTTTAGTGTCCCATTAATGGTACCATTTTCTTCGTCGGGAGCTGCAGTGCATTTAGGGTGCGCTTTGATTAGAATTCACATAAGGTACTGTAGCGATAACCCGAAACAATCTAGCGGCTGAAACCCTCGTCTCTTAATCATGTAGTCGGAGGGCCCTTGACGAGACTGCGCATAGAAACCGACAAAAACTCAGAGGCATTCACCTCAGATGACTCGAAGGCGTAGGCAATCTTCTTTTTCGTCTCAGTCGGATGTAATCATCCTGCCTCGCCACCCTTCGAGGGCTTTCGGCTTCTAACGTGGTTTTACATGGCATCCAGGATCGGAGGCACCTCACCTGATTTTGCACTGCCTCCGTGATCGGTCCACATTTGACCAAGCTACGATATCAGGGGAAGACATCATCATGTGGCGTTACGTCACGTGGCATCATACTGACGCCATGATGTGATAATGACACCACAAAGTATGAAGACCTGTGATGTTGTAACGACGTCATATAAGGTCAGTGAGGCATCCAAGATGCTTCATCAAACGCGAAAGTCTTAGATGCCTCATCAAAACGTCTCAGGTTTTGGTGAGGAAATCCATGGCGTCTGCTTGCCTGAGAGGCTGCGGGAAGGCTCTAGTCACGGGGTAGGCTTAGCGAGGTACGTGACTATCATAATTATTTTTTTTCTGTTTGACGAGTGACGACGACCATAGCCCGTAACACGTGTTGACGCATGTAACGACAGTGACGACTGTCGCAGCAAACCTGCCTCTTCCATTTCCGTTCGTCCGGAGATAGCAGCAATGGTTGCTGACACCATCCTTGTATCGTCCACAGGCGTTATTCGATATGCGTCAGCGCGAGATGCTGTTATCGGGTCAGAATGAAAAGTAAGAGATACGTCAACGCGTCTCAGTCTTATCCATCTCAAGACGGGGTGCAGCCGGGCCAATCAATATCGCCGCCGGTGCTGTGACAGCGTGGCAAACAGGAACCCGGATGGAAGACTCCCGGTGCGACAGTTTTCTCGGGTAACCCTCGTTTTGGTTGCAGCAGGAAATGACAGTCAGTTGCTCGAGTTCTCGCAGCAGTACCTTACGCATATTTGTAATGGAGTTGTCCTGTCCTATATATTCCGATGTATCGTCCTGTTTTATTTTGTCCTTCGTGTTGTCTTGCTTCCCGAGTCTGAAGAAAAAAGAAGAAGCCACCAAGTAACTTTGGAAGGCTTTATGGTACTTTCGCGCCCTAAATAAGTAAACAAAAACTTGGAGAACGCTTGAGCTTTACCTTCAAGAGTAGAACGCGATAGCGTAATCGGGCCCCGTGTGCATCGCAACTGCACGAGAGAAGATGATACACACACAGAGTTGTATTAAACTACAATTTCTATCGTCACACGCACCTGCTGCATACAATTAACTGCATGATCAAAAACGAAACTAAGCATGTCAACACGTAGAACTGATTTTCACAGAGTGCATTCAATTTCTACTTTCGCCGGCGCCGTGCCCCGGATTTTCCATCTTCAGCGTGTATCATCCCGACGAGACGAACTACCGTGAAGCTTTAAACTTCACCTTGTGGACTTCCATCTAACTCTAAACTTCAACATGTGGACCACTCATACCGGAATCCAATCCGTGTATTTCAGCGTGTTCACAACTATAGCTTGCAAATATTCCAAATCTAAAGCTTCGCAAAGATCATTACAGGGAGCTTCCGAGCGTGTATTACTGGATGGATGGATGCTATGAGCGTCCCCTTTATAACTGGGTGGTGACATGTGTGCCACCAGGCTCGACACAAAAATTAAGTTAGTAAGAACACGAACTACCGCCCCCCCCCCCCCCCCCCCCACCCCCCCCCCCACCCCGCTTTTTTTTTTAGGTTGGCCGAATATCTTGTCTACCGCGATGTAATCTATTTAAACATACAAAATAAATTTTAAAAAACGTGAATTCCCAGCCCACTTCTCTGCTTCTTCCGACAGAATGTCCTTATTTTAAATGCGAAGCATTTCTTAGCGAACTTCGGCGAGTTTGAGCGTATCTATCTATCTATCTATCTATCTATCTATCTATCTATCTATCTATCTATCTATCTATCTATCTATCTATCTATCTATCTATCTATCTATCTATCTATCTATCTATCTATCTATCTATCTATCTATCTATCTATCTATCTATCTATCTATCTATCTATCTAGCCGCCTACGACTTTGTGCTCTCCTGGCCGTATCGTTAATGGGATTTATACCAAATTTGGTATGGCATAACATGACCGTATGACGAACATAAATAGCTGGTCATATCATGAAAATCATGACTAAATTGTCATGAAAAGTATGATTTACATGCCACGCTCATGGGGCGTTCGCGGCCGTTTCGTTAGCTTGATATACACCAAATTTGGGATTGAGTGACGTGACTGTATGACGAACATAAATGGCAGATGGTAATATGCAAATAAGGACGTGCATGTCATGAACAACATGATTTGATTTACATGCCACGCTCATGGCGAGCTCGCGGCCGTTTCGTTAGCTTGAGATACACCAAATTTGGTTTTGAGTGACATGACTTTATGAGGAACATAAATGACAAGTGGCAATATGGAAATCATGACATGTCATGAGGCACATGACTTGCATGCCACGCTCATGGCGTGCTCGCGGCCGTTTCGTTAGCTTGAGATACACCGAATTTGGTATTGAGTGACATGACTGTATGAGGAACATAAATGACAAGTGGCAGTATGGAAATCATGACGTGTCATGAGCGACATGAGTTGCATGCCACGCTCATGGTGCGCTCGCGGCCATTTCGTTAGCTTGATATACACCAAATTTGGGATTGAGTGACGTCACTGTATGACGAACATAAATGACAAGTAGCAATATGGAAATCATGACATGTCATGAGGGACATGACTTGCATGCCACGCTCATGGCGTGCTCGCGGCCGTTTCGTTAGCTTGAGATACACCAAACTTGGTATTGAGTCACGTGACTGTATGACGAACATAAATGACAAGTGGTAATATGGAAATCATGACTTGTCATGTGCGTCATGACTTGCATGCCACGCTCATGGAGTGCTCGCGGCCGTTTCGTTAGCTTGAGATACACCAAATTTGGTATTGAGTGACATGACTGTATCACGAACATAAATGACAGGTCCTAACATGTAAAACATGACATGCAAATTATGTAAAGCATGATTTGTTCCTTCCTGGCTGCTTCGCATTACATCGATTCCCACAGTGCGTGGGATCTGCCGGCTTTTTTTTCCACTACTTATATTTGACCTTTCTATATGGTTTTCTGCCACAAATACTGTAACCGTCTATTACTTATTTCTATCGCTGGTGTGTTCAGCCTTCCATTGCCTTCCCTGAAGCCCAAAGGCTTCATGTAGGCTGCACAAACGTACACCTGGGTGGATATCTTCGCATTCAGTCAGAACATGCTTCATCGTTTCCTCATCTTCCTCACAGCACGTGAATTGTTCTTCTTCTTAACTCAATCTTACTTGGAGTCTTAGCCAGCACCACTGGTAGCCGTGCCGGCGTGAGTTGCACACTTTTTTTGTAGCTGGCACGAGTGTTCTTTTTTAGTTCGCGTTCCATTTTTTTTCTTGTTCCTCTAGTCATCTTTGTTTCAAACTCTATCGGTGCTCCATTCAACGCTGGTTTCTATAACCAGTCGTTAAGCTCCTTTTAACGACCGGTTTCTTCCGACACCTGTGTAATAGGTACATCAGTTACGTGTACCTTACAAGACTAAAGAAACATAAAAGTCCAAAAGATGTTCTACAGGCATTATTGCCAGCCTACAGCACGACAGGTGCTCCAGTTATCAATTTATGTGCACTAATTAGTGCCTCCTTTTCAAGACACCCGCTCGTACGAGCCCCCTCTTTTAGTATTAGTAAATAGAGGGTCATCCCGCTTCTAATTAGCATAGTACGCGGAGAACGCGGAAGCGAGTGTTATCCTGTGCATAAACAATGTGTGCTACCTAATTAGCCGGCGACGGAATGGGCTGTCGCATCGACGCGACCCTTTTTTTTGCCAGCCCCGGGTAGGTGGTATTTTTTTTTTTCGTGTTTATACGCGACTCGATCACGCGTGGCTGTAAGTTGTCGCGGTGCGCCACTGTGTCCCGAAAGCTAATGTACAGCCATTGAGCCAATGACAATTAACTACCGCCTCTCGCCCGTCCCCTTTTACCCGTACTCTCCCTTTCCTCCACCTTACACAGCGGCGTGGTGGAACAGTGGTTACGGTGCTCGGCTGCTGACCCGAAGGTCGTGGGATCGAATCCCGGCCGCGGCGGCAGCACTTATATGGAGGTGAAATGCTAGAGGCGTTTCACCACCATATAAGGGCGAGTGCACCGCGTGGTGAGATTTAGGTGCATTTTAGGGAACCCTAGGTTGTTGAAATCGCCAGAGTACTCCGCTGCGGCATCCCTCATAGTCATATCATGGTTGAGGGACGTTAACCCACCAGAATTACTATTCAATCAAGGAAGGGAATTTTGAGGGCTCATTTCTTTGCTTGACAGAACCTTAATGAAAACCAGTAGATAATGAAGCCAAGGAAGGTAGAGGGGAGTGGACTTTAGTTGTACTGTTTTAAGTACAACTAAAGACAGTGATAACAGTAACAGTAAGACAGTGGTATTCATGAAACCCTTTTACCCTCGCATGATAATTTTGGTCTACACTAAGTTAACGAGGCGATCACGAGAGCGCCCAGACGTAGGCGGTCCAAATGGACGGACGGACGGACGGACGGACGGACGGATGGATGGATGGATAAAAACGCTCAAAGTGCCTTGGTGCGAGCTAAGAAATGCTTCGCATTTAATACCGCGCTAATTCAATGTATTTCAGAGGTTGTTTAGAGGCTTCTTTAAGTTTGTTCATTTAGTTCACACCGAGAAATAGTGCGTCTCTGCTAAAATATAAATGCATAGTTTGCTAAAATATAGATGTCGCCTTGAAAGATGTCTTTTGACTGATTAGGGCGCGCACACAGACACGGACACTAGAAGAAAACGCACACAGCGCGCCCTATTCAGTCAAAAGATGAACCAATACCAACTAGCCCAATTAGCCGTGCTTCTTGAAAGATGTAGCTGCTGTCACCCTCTGTCTTGACGCAGTCACGGTCTAAATACTGTTATAGTTTACGGTCTACAAACGCAGCGTACCTCGTAATCGTATCGTGGTTTTGGGACATAAAACCCCAACAATTTTCATTTGTCTACAAATCTAAGCATACAGACTCGGAACATGAATGAACTGTTTCTTTCTCTAATTTGACACCAGAAGCTCCTTCGTTACCGCTGCACATTTTCATGAGGAGGGCATGTATCTATTACGACGTCAGCGAGACTGCCAATTTGTCGTAGGGCCATCGCGGTAAAAAGCAAGCCTTTATCTTGACCTCCTTCTTTACAGTGTGCTGTGGAAGCCGCGAATCGTACATTATAGGATCACACAAACGTCACAAGCGCACAGTCTTTGAATTCGCGGAAGACGTTACGTCAATACCTCAATACCGCAAAACCACGCTAACGGCGTTCTTTTCTTTGCTGAAAACACAGACCTGATCAGCTTATCCCAATATTCAAGTGTTTCGAGTACACGTGTTGTCAGAGCATGCGCACTGTAACGCACTTCATGCGTAAAGCAACATACCCTCTCATGGCGAAACTTGTAGCGCACTACGAAGGACACGGGACGAAGAAAGTGAATCCAGGACGGCAAAGACACGTTGGCTCAACGGCAAAAACACGTTGTATATACTGTACACACGCGTTGTCACTCATTTACATGCGTGTCCGCCGCGGTGGTATAGCGGTTAGGGTGCTCGGCTGCTGACCCAAAGGTCGCGGGTTCGATCCCGGCCGCGGCGGTCGCATTTCAATGGAGGCGAAATGGTAGAGGCCCGTGTACTGTGCGATGTCAGTGCACGTTAAAGAACACCAGATGGTCGAAATTTCCGGAGCCCTCCACTACGGCGTCTCTCATAATCATATCGTGGTTTTGGGACGTTAAACCCCAGATATTAATATTATTATCATTTACATGCGCGAGTGGGCAATGTCACGGGTGATTTACGGTAAGAATTATCTCCAGTGCTTCGCCCACTCGTCATGATTCACTTCGTGGAAAGGCGAATTTTTTTTCGCCTCTATCGAAAATGCAGACGCCCCCCGGCCGGGATTCGATCCCGCGACCTGCGGGTCAGCAGTCGAACACCATAACTAGTAGACCACCGCAGCAGGTGCAAATTGAAGTGGTGGGGCAGTTGTGCCATAGGATTCAAGTCTGTATGTAAGAATCTTGTGGTTAATTGTGTCAAAAGTTTTCGTTAAGGCTCTAAATACGCCACCAACCAAGAGGCCTTGGTAGATTGCCTTTTTAATTTTATCGGTGAGGGTTAGAGGCGCTAGTTCAGTAGAATAGTTAGGCCGAAAGCCATACAAATAAAATGATCACCATCATGAACGGGCGTGCCACCACCCAAGCACTTGGTATATAGATGGTTAACAAGAGAAGTGGAAGCGTGCGGTTCCCAATCGGTGTTTACCGCTTGCATGTTTCCTTTTAGATGTGAAGCATCTTATGGCGAAGCTTAATCCGGTGGTGGTGGTGGTGGTGGTGTGCCGCGTGCCCACCCTTACTACGCATGCGCAAACAGTTAAAGAAAAAATAAAAATAAAAAGCTCCTCTCCCCCCTCTCTCTCCTCTAGGCATCCCTCCCCACGGCAACCACACCCTCACTGCGCATGCGCCTCCCTTCCTCTCTCCCCTCTAACACTCCCCCCCCTCTCTCCATCCCTGCCCGCGGCGTCTAACTCCCCCCTGCGCATGCGCGTCCTCCCTCTCTCTCCTGTCCTACGCTCCCCCCCTCTCTCCTCTACGCATCCCTGCCCACGGCGTTCACACTCCCACTGCGCATGCGTGTCACCCCCCTCTCTCTCCTCTCCTCCGCTTCCCCCTCTCTCGCCTCGCGACGCCGACGCAGGCAGCGTCTGCTAGCGAGTTTCTTGGTTGAAAAAACCGACTGCTCGCGCTGCACAACCGTTCACTGGCCATCCCGTATATATGGCAATGGATCTTGACCTCCAAGGTGGTGCCGGTGGAAGATTTCTCCTGTGCGTTGTTGAACAATAAAAATTCGCAGCGTGCGCGTTAACTAAAAGCGGAGTGCGGGTCTCTGTGTCCAGTCGGAGTCTTCTGTCTCTCATTGCCCATTAGCAGCGATTGGCATGTTCCAGTAGGAAACACCGCTCCATCACTGCGTGCTTTGCGCCTCCTCAGTTTTCTCTCCTGCGCAACGCTGCGATAGGGCCAGCGTCAACGCCACCGCCAGTGTAAGCGTTAGCGCCCGCTGCTTCACGTCTACACATGGTTCCCTTTAGCGGGAGATGGTGTAATTTTTATTTTGATCAGACCAGTGTGGTGAGTAGTGGTTTTGCTCGATTTCGATGGTACATACGCGCTATGGGAGTTTTACACCAAAGCTTTGATGGTCGAGGAGTGAAAAACGACAGAAGGCGAGAGAACGACTACAGAGCGAGAGAGAGAGAAATACGTAGAAGGAAAGAGAAAGAGAAAAAAAAGGCAGAAAAAAAAGGGAAGAAAGGCAGCGAGAGATAGAAAGACAGGAAAAAAAAATAGACCTAGAGAGAAAGAGATCGGAAAGACACGCACTAAAAAAAAAAAGATAAAGAAAGAGAGCAATCATAGCAATATATATAGTACAATATAGCAAGTGCTGGGGAAGAGAGAGGTGAGAGGGAAAAAGCCTAGCCAAGCCAAGCCAGCTAGGTGCCCAGCCCCTTTGCTGGGACCCAGCCTTGCACGACTTAGTGCAAGCTGCGGTAATTTTTTTTTCTTTCTTTTTCTTTGCGCAGCAATGTTTTAGTGAATGCGGGCACAAACCTAAGTTTATGATGACATTAATATCTTACAATTTATAGCCTCTATACCAGGCCATTTCTCGCTAATCCAGGCAAGTGAACGTGCGCCTGGAAATAGGGAGGGGCGCCTTTTATCACGAGGCATTGCACGCTCGTAATGCGGTCAGATGGCGGCGCTACGATTCAGCCGATTTATCTACTACTGTAAATGTATGTCACCCGACCGAGAACATAGAGATCTACAAATCGTAAACACCATGCCAGTGGCGCTCACGACAATATAAGGCCGCTGTCTAGGTCGTAGTAGGGAATTAGCTTCCCGAGCGAAGCTTCGCATTCTTCGCACGTCACGTGACCCTTTCCGACCACCGCAGGTAATGGTACGGGTGGTTCGCCCCTATTATCGTGGACATTCGTTTGCTCCGACCTACGACCCTTCGGCTCCCGGAACAAGGCGTCGTTTCGCCGCGAACTGCGTGCATACGACGAATGCGACGGCAACAACAATCTGCGCGTCACATTAGGCCTGTTCCGTCTATTTCCACCTATAGGCCGCACCGGTGAAAATCCCGTCACCCTGCAGCCTGAGAAGCGAGGAAGTTTGGGCTGTTGTACTTTAGCAACTATAGGGCAAAAAAGAAAAAAAAATTAAGGCAGCTTCACGCTAGTGGTGTCAAGCCTGAAGGAGATTCTAGGCGGTCTGCCTTGTTTGTCCTTATTTTTCTTTTCCTTTCTTCCTCTCTTTATTTTTTTTTTCTGTTTTATTTTTATCTCCTTTATTGACTCTATTTCTATTTTTGTCTTTCTCTTTCTTGCTATTTCTATGTTTCTTTCTCTCGTCCCTTTCCTTCTCTCTCTATTTCTCGCTTCCTCTTTCTATCTCCTTCTCTCTCTTTTTATATTTTCTCTTTTCCTTTCGCTTTCTGTCTTGCGCCGTCTTTTTTTTCTGTCTTTTGTGTGTCTGTTTCTTTCTACATCTTTCTCTCTGTGTACTTATTTTTCGACGGTTGGCTGTTCGCAGCGGTGTTGTAGCGGTTACGGTGCTCGGCTGCTGACCCAAAGGTCGCATTTTCCCCCACCGAAAAAATGGGAGCCAGCGAAGCTTACCAAGTGCGTGTCTGACATACCAATTTTCTTTGTTTCTTTTCGTCTTTCCTTCTGTACGTCCTTCTTTCTTTCCTTACTTCTTTCTTTTATCACACTGTTAATGCCCCATGCTAACTTTTTTAGGGGCGAAGCTCCTAAGGGTGTGGGTCTGTCCCTCCTCTGTAGTTGTAGTAGTAGTCGTAGTAGTAGGTAGGTAGGTAGATAGCCACGTATAGTGGAATGTACCCACTCCACGTGATAAAGATGACGATGACGCAGTATAGTGGAATGTACCCACTACACGTGATGAAGATGACGATGACGCAGTATAGTGGAATGTGATAACGATGACTCTGATGACCATGAAGTATAAGCGCGTTCCAGACCACCCATTCTCTTTCTGCCATGGATGAAAACGATCGAGCTTCGCCCACTCATCATTATTCACTTCGTGGATATGGCGTGATTTTTTTCTTTCCTATACGTTAGGACTTGGGCCTTCACCCATGTGCGCAGCAGCGCTACACTTCAGTTGCTACTGGCAATAACGACGGTCATGTGTTCGTATTCAGGCAACAATCTAATGTGCCAACGTGAAATGACGAGCGACTTCGATAAAAGATCAGATTGCCATATGAAAAACTACTTAAAACCTACAAGTACACGACAGAAAAATCGCTAGTTATTGGAAACTGGCGCACAAAAATGCGCACGTAACCGGCGCACCAGGGGCGTAGCCGGAATTTTTTTTCGGGGGGTAGGGGGGGGTTCAACCATTGTTTATGTATGTTCGTGCCTGCGTTTGTATGTGTGCGTGTATATACACGCAAGCAAAATTGGAAAATTTCGCGGGGGGGTTTGAACCCCCCAACCTCCCCCCCCACGTGTACATCTGCATTTCTGTCGCTTGCCAGCGCCGGGTTCCTCGCGAGCTATGCAGCCGCCATGAAAATCTGTAACTCAGAAAAGCTTCGCTTAAATAAATATGCACCGAGGTATGCGAATATCATCTACGTGTCCCCAGGAAAACCGCGAGCATTGTACGCGGCGTTTTACGGTACATTGTCGGACTGCGCTCCCGAGATAGATCGCGTGCGACATGCGTTTCCAAGGCTAATGAGGTCGGTATGCACGCCACACCAAATTTATTCGAGGTGCTCGTCGTTCCCTTGGGGGAGAGAGAGAGAGAGAAACAGAGAAAAGAGGAGTTGCACAGGAAGCTCTGCAAACAACTCCGTGGGATGCAGCGTTTCCGAGTTGAGCTATCCTCATCACTTACTTTCCGTGCGTGCTAGTGGAGTGCATTAGCACGTTTCGGAGTCTGGAACAGGGAAAGCCACACCAAAGCTGAGATCACAAGGAAAATGCGTGTACACCAATTACACGTGTAGGCTTTAATAAATTAGGGAGGGCAAGGGTTTATCAACACACCGCGGCCGGCTCTCTTTAGATGTGGGGGGCACACCGCTTCTGTGTCCCTGAGTCATTTATTACTGATGTGCAAGCGTAGTCGCACATCAAGAAAACCAGAGCAGCTTATAAACGTTCATTGAAGCCATAGCGCTGATAAGACAGGGACCACAGAAAAAAGGACGGGACGTGCGCGGTCATGTCGTCTTTCTGTGGTCCCAGTCTTATCAGCGCTATGGCTTCAATGAACGTAACCAACCAACAAGCCCACAAGTCCGTTCTCTTAGATTATAAACGTTTATTTCTGACCACTGGAGTAGCTTTTTTTATTAATTACATAATGTTTAGCTGATGTTGAGGCTTTGATAGAGCACCATCTTCACCTTTTCACAAATAAAAAAATTCGCAAAGATCACACCCATGAAAAAATTGCATAAACGAGCACTTAGGGACAGTTAGGTGGTGGTGGTGGTGGTGGTGGTGGTGGTGGTGGTGGTGGTGGTGGTGGTGGTGGTGGTGATGATGTTGCCACAGGCGGGGTTAGCCTGGCAGACATGGCTGGCAATTGGTCCGCCTGAGCGACTCTTTCCATGTAGTTCGGCTCAGCAAACATCACAAGTCAATCAAACTATAAAACAAATCGCGTAAGCACAAGTCCATTCACATAGCGACACGAGAAAGGACAAAATACATTCCAGTCACACAGCACCATTTCACGTAGAAATCAGTCACTCAAGCACTGAATATGCTGAAAATAACCCAACACACAACGTACAGTCGCACAACACCAATCAAAATTAACCAAGTCCCGTCATAGGGGTGCCGAATAAGTTTATACCTGAAGCGACACATAATGCGACACGGTCAGGTCAAGATGTATGTAAAATTAAAATCAGCCTAAAATGTATTCCACAATAATTTCCAAGCGTACCACTCGCTTATGGAAACCTTTTTTATTGCTAATAGAGCTGGTTTTGGAGGGCACGTGTTGGTCACGAATGTAGGCTTTTTCTGAGGCTGAAGGGCCAACGGTTAGTTAATTATTCAATAACAACAACTGAGCTATCAACAACTGCTAAATGTTTCCAGCGTATCTAAAATATGATGTTGAACTACGCGCCAAGTTTCGCGTGAATAGCGATCAATATTTAGGTTTGAAGCTTAGCGCAGTCAGCCGCGGTGGAGCAGTAGTTATGGTGCTGGGCTGCTGACCCGAAGGTCGCCAGTTTGATCCCTGCCCCGGCGGTCGCATTTCGATAGAGGCGAAATGGTAGAGGCCCGTGTACTGGGCGATGTCAGTGCACGTTAAAGAACACCAGTTGGTAGAAGTTTTCGGAGCCTTCCGCTATGGCGTCTCTCATAATCATGCCAGACTGTCCCGTCGACTTCTTTTCGCTGTGTCCTGTGTTTTCCGCTGGTTTTTTTATCCATTTGTGACAATATACCAACTAGCCCACTCCGACGCCTTGGTATCTCATAATCATATCGGGGTTTCGGGACGTAAAACCGCACATATTATTATTATTATTATTATTATTATTATTATTATTATTATTATTATTATTATTATTATTATTATTATTATTATTATTATTATTATTATTAAGCGCGTAGCGTACAGTATTGTGATAGATGGACAGCTGAGGGTAAAGCGCGTAAGCGTTATGGTCACATGCAGTCCGTTTTAGATTGAACAGGTTGGCATGCGTTTCACCGCCGCTCACAAAAAAAAAAAAAAAAAAAAAAGAAAAAAAAGAAAAGAAACAACAAAAATAAAAGAAAAAAAAAAGAAAGAAAGAAAACTCAGAAGGTTTCTCATGCATTCGCCTAAGATGACTCGAATGTAAGAGCCATGTTTTTTTGTTTTTTTTTTCTGAGATTATTCTAATTGTATTCCCGGCTCCGAAAGCTTTCTGCCCCTAGCGTGGCTTTGCAGTGCCTCCAATCTCGGAGGCAGTGCAAATATCGACTTACATGAATGCTAAACATCGCTAGTCGAGCGCCGATGTGCTAGGGCACGGAAATCAATGCGAAGCAATTAAGGCTTAGTTAGCAATCCATAACAAGGTGAGATAAAGGGATCCCAATTCCAGCCAGGTGGCGCAATTAGCGCTTAGTAAGAAGAACGCTGATGACTTCGCAATGTGGGAGATAACGCGGCATGGCAGGGCGTTCAGTAGAGGCGAGAGACCTAACGTTTTGTCCCACAAGCGTGTATACCCTTTCTAGGTTAGAGAGCAATTGCGACACCGCAATTACCTTTCCGAACAGTTCTCAAGAACAGCTGCGACAGTAACGAGGCAGAACGAACGGTACCAATCAGCATTCTTGCGCGTCTTGCATTTTCGTAATGCCCCGCACCCCACATTCACAAGATAATGTCTTTTTCTGTTTCGCTTTTATAGGCGAAGCAACGTTTTCGCAATCGCCAAATTGCTTGCGCTGCTCATCTATTGGCTGGTATTGATGTCCATAACTAGCAAACACAGCTCGAATGCCATCTTCCTCAACGAATACTTTCGTCTTAACAACTTCCTTGCACGACCTTACCTTTCTCCTAGTATTTTGGAATCGGAACAAGACAAAAATACAGATAAAGATGGTTTGAAATGAGTAGAAATCATGGAACAGGGATGGTCGCTGGGGCCAAGGATTTGACAAGGGTCAAAGGAACGGAACACCCCCCCCCCCCCCCTTACACAAACACACAGAAAGTTTTTCCATTTTGTATGTGAACGAAAATATCTAAAACACGTGCACGAACATAAATACAACCTCCTCCCCTCCACCCCCTGCTTGAAAAAAATTTCTGGCTATGGACGATGACAGCTCCTCTCTACTCTAGCAACGTTTTTTTTTTTTTTCGACAACTTCCCCTCACCTATTCTGGGCTTAGCTCTTCAATAACAATTTCTGCAGACGGGCCTGTAGGTGATAAATTCATTCCTTTTGGTTCACTTGCGTCGCAACATGTGCCTTGACAAATATTTGGAAAATAGTGATACTTGCTTCTTCACGTGCACTTTCAACCACACGTGAAAACTTCACTAGTGTTTTAACATGTGCCTTTTAACACGTGCCTTTTGGTTGACTTACGTTTTAACATGTCGCTTGCAAAACATGTGCAAGAGGCCGTACAGTGCTTGCACACATATATGAATGTCTTACTTATAGAAATAAACACTAACTTAGGGAAATATATTGCGATAAAAAACAACGGCGCGAACTGTAGCATAAAACAAACAGTGATATATTCCACGTATATTCAGAAGAGACGTGTAACAAAGCCCGAACAAAGAAACGAGTGATGTTGTTTTTCTCGCTCACATGAGATGAATTCGTATTTACGAAGCTGCACAGAGAGATAGAGAGAAAGAGAACTTGACAAAGCAAGGCTGCTTGGTTACCTTGTACTTCAGAAACCATAGCTCACTACATGAACACATATGAAGACAGGACAAAGCTTTCTTTCCACTAAGGTTTTATCGCAGATCTTGAGAATACGTAAATTTTATGAGGTTTATTTGGGAATTTCATGTTTGTTTAATCTTCTTTCTTTTAATTATTACTTTCTTCCCCCCCTCTTCTTGAATATTTTAATCTCATTCCTCATCCCTATAAAGAGCGGCATGCCAGCGGTGTATATAAACGCGGGCTAAAATCTCTGTTTTTCCATTAAAGAGTGTTTCTGAGCATATATAAACAAGCATCTGAAACTGCAAGTGAAAACATCTGACAGAAAAAAAAAGACAAGGTAAACAGACACGTGTTATCGAAGACAAATAATCAATGCTCTTTCGTAGATAAAAAAGAAGAAAAATCAGACGGCATACTGGTTATGGCGGCATTCTTCGGTTACCTTCAGGGGAGCCCTTCTTCCAGGAACCCACTGGGTCCGACGCGGTGGTGTAGGGGTTACGGCTGCTCGGCTGCTGATCAAAAGGTCGCGAGTTCAATCCCGGCCGCGGAGGTCGCATTTCGGGGAAGGCGAAATGGTAAACGGTCGTGTACTGTGCGATGTCAGTGCACGTTAAAAAAACATCCAGATGGTCAATATTTCCGGAGAAATCACTATGGCGCGCCTCATAATGATATCGTCTTTCTTGCAAGTAAAACACCGGATATTATTACATTAGAGCCCCACTGGCTATTGCGACTCACCAGGACTAGTCGAGGGTCACCAATTAACTTCTTAAATCCAGTTCAGAGAGCCACTCATTCCTCGACTCATAAATGAGTCTGTCACTAATTAGTTGGAAGATGGCGTCCGCCCACCGCTCCGGGCGTTGCTATGCTTTTGCTCGAGTGTCGAGGTGGGTTCGCACCACAAACATCTGTGGCGGCGTTTTTAGGAAAATATTTTGTGAAACCTATGTAAGTGTGATGTCTATGGAAGTGTAGGCGCATGTAAATGTACCTTTGTCTGAATTCCGTGCCAGGCACAACGACTGGGAAGGCCTACCGATGCCCCACATCATCCCAAATTTAACAAATGCGGCAGCAAGCGCGCGCGCACACGCGCACCCACCCACACACACACACACACACGCACGCACGCACCCAGACACACACACACACGCACGCACGCACGCAGACACCCCCCCCCCCCCCACACACACACACACACACACACACACACAAACACACACACACACACACACACACACACACACACACACACACACACACACACACACACACACACACACACACACACACACACACACACACACGTACGCACGCGGTCTTTCTACGCTGTTTCGTTCAAAAATTGCCTTACCAAATATCTGGTACACAAAAACTTAGTGCAGCACATGTATCTCCAGGTAGTTTCTTGTCACTATTATATTTAGTTACTTAATCCAATCGGACATGTGTGCTATTTATTTTGATATAATATTTCGTCCAAGTTTCATTAACGAAGCCTCAGCGTTTGCGTCACGACACCCTACGCGTCACGTAGGGTGTCGCCAAACCGATGGCCTCGGTAGTTGAACGTGGCGAAATATACACTTGAAGAGCAGCCATCGAAGCACTTTCGGCGTCTCATTAAAGGAGATTAAAAGGTGGAAGAAAACTGAAGCAAAAGAAAGGTGTGCTAACTGGCTTTTGTCAAGTTCAATTTCCTGCACGCAGAAAGGAGGTGCTTCACGTAATCGGCCGATCATAAGCACAAGCAGCCATACAAACAGCATACCAGTTGCCTCGGCAGTACATACGTAACCTTAAGCGGATAAGTGGACTACTCCGGAATGAGTCGTCGCTACACCCCCCCCCCCCCCCCCCCCACCCCCCCCCCCCCCCAAAAAAAATAAAAGAAAAAACAGCTCATAGGATCTCTTATGGACTTGTATAACATGTCTCAATGGCAATTGGTGTTTTTTTTTGTTTTTTGTTTTGCTTCTCAGTCGATGCATCGCGAAAATATGGCATGAATAGTTAGATCCACTCGAACTGCGTTTCTGGCTAAGAGTATTGAGAGTTCCGCACACCACCGAACAAATATATGCCATAAGGGAGGTTAATTTCAAATGTTCTCTCGAAGCGAAGGCCTCGAGATTGAAGTTCGCTTTTTTTTTTTCCGGTCATCTCATGCGGTGCATCCGAGTCAATGGAGGGAAAATTAATGCAAGCCAAAGTGAAAAGTAAGAGGAAACGTGGTGGCCGAGCACTAGATGGTTGAGCGAGCACTGGATGGTTGAATGGCATTCAGCAGGGGAGCGAGCACTAGATGGTTGAATGGCATTCTGCAGGGTAGCGAGCGCTAGATGGTTGAGTGGCATTCTGCAGGTGACAGGTGAACGCCATGGTTAACGAACTTATATATATATATATATAAAAATCGTACCACTTCCCCTCCGTGAAAACAGTACAAACTGCGAACCAAAGCTGAGGATTCATTTGGCTCGGTTGAGGCATGGCTTGTGTTTCTCTGAGTCGAAGTTGCGGGTGCGCCTATCATCTTGGCACTCGGCTTGCGTCTGAGTCTTCCGAAGCTCAGGGTTACATCGTATTCGTTGGTGTTCTGGCGTTTCGCTATCGCTTCACTGGCTTAGACAGACGAAGTAGCATTTCGGAGACGCTCCAGCAGGGGTAGCGGGAGGGGGGGGGGGGCGCAAATTCTGTCTCATACACTGACTTAATGAGGAGGGGGGGGACGCTACGACGAACCTTCGCCCCGCCCCCCCCTCCCCGAAGGGGAACCCTGCGCACGCTTATGCTGGCGACCAGGTGGACGCAAGCGCTGGTGGGCCAGCCTAGCGCTGGCGTTCCAGACGTACAGCCTGCTCGGAATCTATGGCGGGAAAAGAAACCTTCATTTGTGATGCAGTGGCGCCCTCTCGTGACCTATTTTGGTATTGTCTTGAGCTGTAGCGCCCTCTTTTGACCTATTTTGTTACCTCGAGCGTGACGCCATACGATGACTTAAGACGGCAGCCCGGGTCCCTAAAGTTATCCGCACTTACAAAAAAGAGCCTTTCCACGCTCTCAAGGTGCTGACCAGCGGTGCTCACGGGTGTACCCCCGCCTCTGCTTTCGCCTACGTTCTTCACAAGCGCGCTGTTCCTTGGCCTTTTTCACAATGTGCGCTCGAGCCATTCATGTCACACACAACTGTGCCAAACCGGCGCTTAGATTCGGCTGACGAGGCGAAACACGTGCGAAACACGTAGCGCTTCATCGAAGCTTTTTACACCTCGCGTAGTGTTGGCACAGCCTCAGGGATTGACCCACCATTGACTGATTGACAATACGAATGGATGACGTCATCATGGGACGTCATCGTGCGGTGTGCGATTACACCATGATGACGTCAAAAACTTTGCTAAGGGGTGACCTAATTGCTAAGTGGTAATCATGATGAATGAAAGACCCTGGGAGTTTCCTTTAGAATTCAACAACATCAGAGCAGGAGAGTAGGCAGACATTTTTTTTCGGGGGGGGGGAGGAGGGGGGGGGGGGAGGGGGGGGCGGGCGATCTGAAGTGGGGCGCCGGGCACACAGACGAGGTCGAGTGTCATTTTGTGATCTGCATGCCATGGCGAAAAAAAATTTCGGGGGGGTTGGGGAGGGGGGGGCGGGCGCCGGGCCCGGCGTGCCACCCCCTGGCTACGCCACTGGATCAGTGTTACAAAAGATCTAGAGCATATCGTCCCTTACGCTAACTAAACACGCAGATACTTAGAAAAAGGCCTGTAATTGCGTGAAAGCTATAATACAGTCACAACAGTGCTTCCTGGCGTAGCTTACGAACATTGTGGTTCTTAGATCATGCGAGTGTAAAAGCTTCTATTGAAAAAAAAAAAAGAGGACGAAAAGAGGAAATGATGTGTTATACCGTTTTTCTTTGTTATCGTCTTGTATATTCGTCCGCCGTGGTGGTTTAGTGGTTACGGTGTTCACCTACTGATCTGAAGGTCGCGGGTTCGATCCCGGCCGCGGCGGTCGGATTTCGATGGACGCGAAATTCCAAAGGCCCGCGTACTGTGCGATGTCAGCGCACGTCAAAGAACAACATATGGTCGAAATTTCCGGAGCGCTCCACTACGGCGTGCTTCACAATCATATCGTGGTTTTGGCAACGTAAAACCCCATATATTATTATCCTGTATTTTCAGTTCAGCTGCTCCAACTGACCAAATGCAAAATCTGAAAGGTACACGCATAGCAACTGTACCATGTTTTGTCCCTTGTCACTTAACACCGTGAAGTGCTTTTGTCCAAGTAATACACTTAGTCCAGAGAGCACTCAGTCTTATATCGCGTCTGATTTACCCGGAGCCACGTTAATTAAATTTCAACGTAAGGAAGTAGTGGTCAGAGGTCCTCTTTCCGTGCCCGTACCACATGGATTAGGGAACGCATTACCATCACTTAATTACCGAACACTTTCGTATAAATTAGATCAAAGCTTAGCCAGCAAAACGAATAAGAACTTAAGGATGGGTGCGTAAGTACTAACTTTCTTACTGTCCCTACTTTTTTGTTACTGTTACGGTACTTTCTTTCAGAGTATGAGACAATTACCACTCATAGCAAATGCGAAGACTATGAAGTTCTTTTGAAGCATGTTCCCATTTAACGTTCTTCATCGTAAAGGAACGTGGCAGTCTTTCAGAAGTCTAACTTCGTCACTTGGACAAAGGAACTGCAACTTCGTCGATTTTGTAGCCTCGAATAGCCTCCCCTGCGTGGGTCTTATCAGGCGAAATTCCAAGGTCAGCAGCTTAGAAATCGCAAAGTCGCGCATCATAGACGAGAAGCCGAAGCAAGGTCTCATTCCTCTTTGAATATCTCACTGATTCTTTCTGAAAAGGAAGCCGGTCATTGACTCGTTGAATCCGAGGTTCCGCTATCGTGTGCAGGAAATAAGAAATGTGCTTCGCGGAACAACTCTAATGGGAGGAAGAAAAGCACCAAACTGACAAAGAGAAAAGCCTCAAGGATTCCCCTATTTATTCGCCTAAGACGACTCGAAAGCGAAAGCCATCTCTTGCTTCGTCTTCTCAACCGATGTAATGATCCCAGGGGCGTAGCCAGACATTTTTTCGGGGGGGGGGGGGGGAGGGGGGGGTGTTCAACCAAACTTTATGTATGTTCGTGCGGGCGTTTGTATGTGTGCGTGTATATATACGCAAGCAAAATTAAAAAAATTCGGGGGGGCTTGAACCCCCAAAACCCCACCCATGGCTACGCCACTGAATGACCCCCCCCCCCCCCCTCTTTCTTAAAGCCTGCCTTACCTAACGCGGTTTGGCCCGGTCCCGTGATGGGCCCACCTGTGAACAAGTGACGATGTAATGTGATAACGTCACGTGATGTGATGTTATAGTGACGTTTGATGACGCCATGCGCTGACGTGTTGACGTGATCTTCTGCATCCCTCATGACGCCGCCGAAAGAGACGCCGACGCTCAGTTTTCGAGTTTGATTAGGCATCTATGACTTTGGGCTTAACAAAAGCAATTATTATTATTTGGTTTGTTACACAACAATCTGGCGAAGCTTGCACTAAGCCGCGCAAAGCTTGAAACAGCGAAACTGGACGACTCTGAAGTATAATCTGGTTGCTTGTTGAGTGTTGCTGGGCTTTAGCTAGGTGATGCTAGGTTGTTTCTAGGTTCCTTCTAGGTTGTTGCCAGGCTTTAGCTAGGTGATGTTAGGTTGTTTTAGGGGCGAAGCTCCTTAGGGTGTGGGTCTGTCCCTCCTCTGTAGTTGTCGTAGTAGTAGTAGGTAGGTAGGTAGGTAGGTAGCCACGTGTAGTGTAATGTACCCACTCCACGTGATAAAGATGACGATGACGCAGTATAGTGGAATCTACCCACTACACGTGATAACGATGAAGTATAAGCGCGTTCCAGTATAGTGGATTGTACCCACTACACGTGATAACGATGAAGTATAAGCGCGTTCCAGTATAGTGGATTGTACCCACTACACGTGATAACGATGACGCTGATGACCATGAAGTATAGCGCGTTCCAGACCACACATTCTCTTTCTGCCATGTATGAAAACGATTGAGCTTCGCCCACTCATCATCATTCACTTCGTGGATATGGCGTGATTTTTTTTTAGGTTTATTGCCAGCGCAGAAAGGTGCGAGTTAAACTATAGACAGTCACAGACAAGATGTGGATGTCAAAACTACAGACAAAAACTCGCGCTGGAACCAAGCGTTCGCACCTCTCATCGATCAACGGGCACGTCATCATTGGCGTAGGGCTTCCATCGCTCCGGGGTTTCCTCGCAGCCACCACTGCTTTTCCCATTCCCTAGTGATCTCTCGTAGTAGGTACTCGGAGTCTTCGGCTCGCCGCCGTCGCTTCGCAGCCACTTCTTTGGCTAAGGGTTGCCTTCTTCATTTTTAGTGTACAAGTGGTGAGTAGTGGATTTGCCTGAGCTGAGCACCACGGTCTCCCACTGCTCATCGTTAGCAAATGCACGACCCTGTTGGACCGCCTTTGAAAAGGCCCACAGGATGTGAGGCAGGTCCGCCCTTTCCTTACATAATTTGCACCTGCCGGTGTACTGGCCTGGGTAATAGTGGCTATAGGCCACCGCGTTAGTGTACGTGTTTGTTTGAAGGAAGCGCCAGGCCCCTGCCAGAAGCTAATGCTATTTCGCCTTTGGTTTATTCGAGTGCGAGAGCAAGCGTATTGTGTGTGTGACGTCAATGCGCTTCGCAAACTGGGCCACTATGCCCGAAGGCAAAGTTCGCCCACAGGTTCTTCCTTCACTGACTTGAAAGAAAGGAAATCTCCTTGAATTGGAGGATGCGTTCAAGTTACAAAACAGCCGCAGGTTGCATTTTCACGCTGTCAGCTCCTGCGAGGTGTCTGTGCAATTTCGATGCAACCTTGAGGAGATGCCTGTCTGTCTAGCTTTCCTATATTACATAAGGCAAAGTCAAGACGTTCCGTCACCTACTTGGTATGGATTCGGCTTGACTTCGTATACGCCTGTTCAATACTGCGTTGATGTTCAAAGTGAGAACTTTGTTTGCAGCATCCGTTTTTTTTTTAGTGCAAAAGTAGGAGGATTACAAAGCACAAGTAAAAGTAACTTTCAGCTTGTTAGCGCCTGCAAGAAAGCCTCGTGCAAACTAGTAGTGTTATGTGTCTATCAGTGTAAATATCAGTTTCATCACCCAGCATCTGGAGTAGCATGTCAGGCAAAAAGCCAGGCAAACATCTCCAGCTCTTCCTTAAAATATTTCTCTCTATCTCTAATTAACCTTCACTAATGAACTAAGCTTCACTGAGAGCCCTCATCCACTTTTTCCGAGCACGTTCAATTGCTCACCCTTTCCGCGTTACTCCACAGCCGTCAATAGGCCAAGTAACAAGAACACTTTTAAGCGCGTCGCACCTTAGGCACCCGGCTTGCTGTCCATCTATAGATCTCATGTGGCATACGGTCACGCTCACAATCAAGGGGCAAGTACAGGCCTACATCAAAACTAGCAATGATCAGAAACTGGTTAAAATAAACGAACAAAGTCTGAAATATTCTGATTTTCGTAAATAATCTTCAAGTAATCCGAATAATTAATTTAAATTGATGACAATGCTTCGGGCACATGCAGCTGACACTCACGGCACGCAAGAGCGGGCGCCACCGGCTTAGCAAGCACGCGATTGCTCCTCCCACCGGTGCTTCGCCGGCGCCATCGTCGCTAGGTTGTTGGGAAAAACAACCTGACGGAACTCACTGCAAACGACGCGTATCTGCCGTAACAAACAGGAAGTCGATAAAGCGCATAAAAAAATATTGCGCATGTTGCACACCGAGTTTTCGAATCTCCCTGACAGGATTCGACTAGTGCCGAGGAAACCCTACACGCTTACTTCAAACATTAACGTGTTCGACAACTTGGTAAACGGAGCAGTGAGAACCCTGCTAACGGGAATCGCGGGGTACCCGTCCTACGCACTTCCTCAGGTTCCGAAGTAGCCAAGCTGCATTTAGCACATGATCTAGAACTGCACCAGTCACTACAGAAGAACGACATTTCTTTATGCTGATACCATTTAAAATATTTTTCGATCACGTGAACGCCGCGAAGACGAAATGAACCCGCAGCTCGCGCGCCTCGCGCCATGCTCGAGGGGTCACGTGGTATTTTCTGCACTTTTTTCTGATTCCGCCAGATATTTCGTCTGATAAAAAAATACTAGGCTTTCGCCTTGATAAACTTTTCTGAAACAAAAATACATGCTAACGAACCATTCGGGTGACATTTCCGACACCAGAATACAGAAGGAACCTTTAGAATAAGACCTACTTCACATTTTCTTTTCTTTAGTGCTCGAAAAATCCTAAGTCACCATCGTCCAGGCGCGATGGGATTCATTCCTTCTGGAGTCTTAACTGTGCATGTAGTACTCAGTGCACTATAGAATAAATAAAAAAAAAAACGAGCATACGAAATTGCAAAAAAAGGAATTTAGACCTCCAGCTACTCCTCAAAAAAAAAATATTTTTTCTAACAAAAAAAAAATAAATAAATAAAGGCTAAGGATTTCGAATCCTGTCCGCCCACAGTGACAAAGCACTGATCTTTAAAGTCCCTGTAGCCAGACGTTCACGTTGAGTATTTGAATACTTCTATTTTACACGTCATACCAAAAGGATTAAAGTGGAAAGCATATATCTTCGTAGTGTTTCGTTAGTAATTCATGTAGCAGCTCGCTTGCCGAAGAGAAAAAGAAAATGGATACTATTCTGAAGGGCACCCTTTGCACGTGAGAACGTGAAGTAAAAAAAAAAAATAGCGATAACAAATAGTGTCCGTCTTCGCGAAATTTTCTAACACTGAGTAACTGTCGCCTACCTATTTCTTGTTATCGTCGGACAGTTTTTCGTGAGAGAACCAATGCACAAACTTTGAATCGAGATATACTTCTTTCTCGACAGTGAATAATGGTAAGCGTTGTAAAGGCTTCTGTTTCGACAGCGATCTTTTCTTTACTGGAGCGAGTGGATACGAGAAGTGATCGGGGTAACTTTTATTTTTCTCAAGGCACTGAGAAAAAGCCTGGGTCCTCGATCATTATTATTACTAAGGCGAAAGCCTTAGATGAATAATCAAACGTTAGAATCGACCGTCGACGGCGTCGGCGTCCGGCGTCGGCGGCGTCAACACAAGTGATGCAAAAATCATCGTCACACGATGACGCCACTGTATGACGGAATCATGACGTCACAGATAGTTTAAATTTTGACGTCATCGCGACACGTCACCATCAATTCATGACGCGGAGTCACGTGACACTGTCGCTTGGTCAAAGGCGAGCCGATCCCTGAGGCTGTGCAAAAGAAGGAGGTGAGATGCAGAAATCTCACAATGCCTCCGAGCAGTGGAAAAACCACGTTAGTTGAAGAAAGCTTTCAGGAGGGGGGCGCAGGAGGATCAATACATCCACTTAGGAGAAAAGTAAGAAGATGGCTTAGAGAGAGAGAGAGATGAAGAGGAAGTCCGGGAGGTTAAAAGATGGCTTAGCTGCCAGTGTGGCAAGGGTGTGCGAAAGGGGAATGAGCCCGAGAAGTGATGTGAGGGTTAGGAGGAGGAAAAGGAGGAGAGAGGGCAATATGTAAGCAAAGAAAGAGAGAGAGAGAGAAAGAAAGCCGAAAGAAACAAGAAAGCAGATGCAGAAAGAGACCGAGAAAGAACGGAGAATGAAAGAAATAAGAGAGAAGAGGAAGGTGTAAGAAGGAACTCAATCTGAATAAACCAGGTGGTGGTGCATGCTTTTCCGATCCCGCTGTTTACTCAGGCTGCACAGGCGGGGAACTAGCTTTAGTGTTTATCTTTTCTTTCGCTGTCGTGAACCATGTGTCAATACAGCTTGATTGTATATATGAACTTCCGGAAGAAGAATACGTTGCTTACGAGCTAAACTTTTTGTGTTTGTGTGTGCGTGTGTGCGTGCGTGCGTGCTTGCGTGTATGTGTGCGCGCGACCCATTCGGGCTTTCATACTTGCTTCTTGTCTATGGGCCTAGTCGTAAAAACATAAATAATAAAGCGAGATGTTTCGCCCACGGGCACCGTGCCTCAAGCTCGACGGGGGGGGCAGGAATGCGAGCCTGAGATCGATGCGATCAGCAGCTCCTTTGGGGAGAACTGCAGTTGTTTGCATTCGTCGCCGAGCGCTCTCCACCTGAGCACCCTAATGCGCCCAAACATGCATGTGTACTCACTCCCTCTCACGGACGCATGCCACGGAGTTTGTCGCATTCTTAGGAAGTTTCCTTCGAAGGATTTCTGTGTCGGCAAACGCGAAAAAAACAAAATGAAGCCACGAAGTTTTTTTTTTTTGTTTTTTTGCTCGACGTCAGGCCCACTCACAAGGTTCGATAGTTTGGTCTTAAAGCGTGCTGTCTTGTGCACTGTGAATTACACGGACAGCGAAAGAGCTAGAAGGGACACGGCGAATAGCACTGTGTTCCGTCTTGCTCTTTCGTCGTTCACATTATTCTTTGCGCTACTGCCTGCATTCTTCCCATCGCCTGGCTAGCGCGAGATATTCTTATAACCCGGTCACCCCTGGAAAATTTAGTGTCATGTTTAGCTAGTGCAACTACGCCCACAGAATTTTTTTCACTTTAGTGGCGCGATGCTACACAACAAGGGAAGTAAAAGAAATAAAAAAAATTACAGTAAAGGTGATGGGTACTTAATTAGCACTCCAGAAATTTGTTATTTCAGGCAATTAAAAAAATCGTGGTATTTGAACGCTATCAGCAGCTCTTAAAATAAACTTCATGTACCAAAGCGGCGGCTGCGGCCATTGCACAGCGTTTGCTGGACATTCCCCTGGCGGTGATGCCTGTAAACTGCCTGAGAGCGAGAATAGCCGAGTAGTTTTGTGGTATGGTGTCTTTGAAAGACACGAATATTTCTAATGAAGAAAATCATAGTTTCAAAATGCTATAAACTCGTCTCCGGATAGTCACTTATATATTCTCGAGCCAGTGCTACCGAGGCTTGACAACCCGTCGCAGCGAAGGGAGTTTGGCGAATGCACTCGCCTTCAAGTGCGCTTTGCAGCGAGTGTCACTAAGCGTTCCCGCGTGACAGCGTGAGAATGACACTAACGGCGAAGTACACTCCCTCACAGTGCACTTAAGTTGCCCCGTGTGACAGGGGTGTTAGTCATTTTTGCGTAGTGAATAGTTGTTTGGCTTTTACGTCCCAAAAGCACGATATGATTACGCGAGACGCCTTAGTGGAGTGCTCCGGGAATTTCGACCACATGCGTGCACCTAAATCTAAACACACGAGACTCCAGCATTTATACGCCGTCGAAATACAGCCACCGTGGCTGAGATTGCATTCCGCGACGTTCTGGGGAGCAGTCAAGCACCATAACTATTACACCACTGAGGTGGGTGCTATTGTACTATTGAACTCAACTTAATTAACTAACAAATCTTCATATAGTCATGGTCGGGGCGCGCAATACTGCGTGCAACGAGGTGGTCGGAAAATGATTCTTCAACATGCTTCTGCTTACTTCATGTCCTCGATACGGTGCGCATAGATGATTGCTCCCTACTGTGCTAACCCATGTTCAACACAGAACATCGCAACAAGAAATCATTTTTGAATGCTAACTTTATGCACCATTGAAGCACTGGACGACAAGGTACATGGGCACTTCTTGAAGGCTCATAATTGAGGCTCAACTTTATCATTTTAGGAGCACGGAAGCTTGGGCGAGTTTGTAAGACATCATGTAACAACTTCAAAGCGCCAAAAAACAAGGACATACGAAAAAGAGTGGACGCAACTAGCGCTCGTTGTGTCCACTCTGTTTCGTATGTCAACTTTATCACTTCAAAGTTATTGTTCTTTTGGCGCAAGGCAGTTCACTGTTGGCCACAGGTCTATTAATTTTGTCGAAAAACCCTTAACAAGTTGCTGAAGTGCCGGAAGGATGCCCTTCAAATAGTGTCACTAGGAGCGTGATGGTATTTTTTTCCTTCTATGGATACCCTCAAGCTGCCTCCCACTTGCTAAAACAGCCATAGCCCTGTCAAGATTTTTTTCTTCTTTTATTATTGCGACAGAAATTATACGGACACTCTCTGCGGTTCTTTGCCGTCGCCCTCATGCTCCGTATAAAATCCGTATTGATACCATTGCTCCTCGCATCGTACTTTCTACGTGCTACTAAAAGCACGCAGGGGGGACGAGCGTGGCTGAAGCAGAGATCGGATGAGCCGGCCATCTCCGTCGCACGAAGGGCACATAAGATAACACCACCTCGCGTGTGAGGCGCGGCGTTGATGTCTCACCAAGCAACGAGGAAACGCCCCGTGAAGGAGTGTGAAGGGGCACCGCTGGTCAAAGGGGGGTGGGCTTAGTCGCTCGATTAGCAGCTGCGAACTTTGTTCCCTGGGCGCGCGCATTATCTCGACAGACATGAGGAGACGGCTCGTAAGCTTGCTGTGCTCCCCACGATTACTTTGTGTTTAGAGTTCTGACAGCACGGAAACCACTTCGGCCCCTGGAGCGGCCATATTGCCTTAAACAAGCGTTTTCTTGTGCCACGTGAGATCGGATCTAAAAGAGTTAGCTGCTGGCCTTACATCGTATAACATTCCAATTCGTTGTTATTGCATTCATTAAATCGCGCCTGCGACAAAATAGATTTTTTTAAACTGTGTACCAAGAGCCAGAAAACGGCGGTGGATATATCAAGGATGCAATTTCGGATTTTCCTTGCTTACGGTAAATATTTTGGATATTATCAAAGTAGCAAGTGGTTGTAGACATTAAACAAAACTTAGGCATCATCAGCCGTGTGCGCGCGTGAAAAGTAGTATATACGCTCTTATTCCCAAACCAACGGTGTCCTTATATTATGTATTTTTTAAGTTTATGTACATTCCGCGTGTATTATCAGTGCACAAAAATGGTAACACTACAAAAGATGACTACAAGATTAGTTTGTGAAGGCCGGTATACTTCGTTTATCAAATGCACTAGAGGCACAAAACAGATAACAAGAACGCGAGATACGGATAAGGTTGGTTTATGTATACGGGCCTTAGCGTGGACGTCAAAACGCGGTGACTTATCCTACACATCACAAAGAAAGCGTTCACATTTCGCAATCCGCTAGCAGTTGTGCAAGCAAGCGCGAACGTACTGGTGTGCCGAACGATGAAGCGCAAATAACTCACGCGTCGTGGCCTGTCATAACGGGAGGAAGAAAAGAAGCGGTGGTGAGGCAATCAGGCGCACCATAACGCCCACTTTCGCAATATTCCGGGGGCAACCGATAGCGGGAGAACTTCCGGAACCGCGGGGCTTGCTACTGACTCGCCCACCCGTCAAACCGCAGATGTCGATGAAACCCGCACAGCCCTCCCTGCGCGTCGCATGTGCGTCTGTATTCATATGGATCAGTGATGGCGTTAAGCGCGGATGTGTGGCTGCAAGCCCGTAATGATCGCCGCTGTACCTTTCCAAACTGGAATCGGAAACGGGGCACTGCATGCACGCCGTCATGGCAAGTCCCTTCAGTACTGTCTTATTGCTAGTTTCCTGACGTGCCGCACGCTTCAGTGAATTCACCGCCTCTTTTTTGTTTTATTTTTTTCTTATCTCTTCTCTCTCTCATCTTTCTATTCCCCATTCCCCAATACCCCAATTGTAGGGTAGCCAACCGGAAGGTTTTCTCCTTAACCCGTTTGAGACGCTATGTACACAATTGTGCACATGATTTGTTTTTGCTCCTTGTATCAACTAGGGGCTAAGAGAGAGCGAGATATATTGAGCTTCGGATAGATTGAACCTGCTGCATAATGATTTGTCTTCATTTAACTTCATTTCGCAGCGTACTGTTGCGTGTGATCACATTTTCTGAAGGCACTACCCCGTTCGACGAGTCGTTCGACGAGCCGCGTCCTGCGAGCCATGTTAAAAGTAGACTTTTTCTATGCTCTAAATGTACATAACGAAAAATGAATTTGTACTATATTTTCAAGCCCGAGATTTCATTCTATTTATGCCAAAATAGAGCATGGATGACTTCAGGATAAACAGATATTTAATTACAACCTAATTAGAATAAGTTACTATAACACACATAAATGGACATATTATGACATTATTTTTGTTGGAATAGTATAGTGAGTGCCTTGAAATAACGTCGTATTATTTTGACCAATTTACAGACAGTTCTTCATAGGTGGCGTCTGAAAGGGTTAACCTCCCTGCTTTCTGCCTTCCGTTTTCTTTCTTTTCTTCCTTCCTGACGTGCTATTTGACAAACAGAGAGAGATAAGCGAAAGGAAATGGCAGCGAAGTTAACCAACCACGTGCTTGGCTAGCTACTCTTACATTTCTTGGCTAGGGCGAGAGAAGGAACTATGGATAGGTTTGACAAGAAAGAGAAGTAAGAGAAGATTAGAAAGGGGCAGTACATGTGAGCATACAGAGAACTTGCTAAGTGCTCACGAGCGCTCGAAATTCATATTTGCTTTAAGGCGCGAGAGAATACAATAACGAAAAAGGACATGGGACAGAGCGCCACTAACAGCTGCTTTATTTCCAGAAAAAAATCACGCCTATATCCACGAAGTGAGAGTGATGATAGTGGGCGAAGCTCGATCGTTTTCATCCATGGCAGAAAGAGAATGTGTGGTCTGGAACGCTTATACTTCATGGTCATCATCGTCATCGTCATCGTCATCGTTATCACGTGTAGTGGGTACATTCCACTATACTGGAACGCGCCTATACTTCATCGTTATCACGTGTGGTGGGTACATTCCACTATACTGGAACGCGCTTATAGTTCATCGTTATCACGTGTAGTAGGTACATTCCACTATACTGCGTCATCGTCATCTTTATCACGTGGAGTGGGTACATTCCACTATACGTGGCTACCTACCTACAACAACAACAACTACTACTACTACTACTACTACTACTACTACTACAGAGGAGGGACAGACCCACACCCTAAGGAGCTTCGCCCCTAAAACACGTACATACGTATCTTTCTCACAGCCTGCACAGAAAACATGTTAGCATCAACTGTGAAAAGATAAGGCATGCTCAATAAACTGTTTCTCATAATTATACAGTAGGCCTGCTATAAAATAGTCACTAACGCACATGTCAACTTTTTTGCCGATACATAATGCTTCTATCAATTCTGTAGCTGTCTTGTCTTGATTTCTGGCGATAATCCGCACGTTAGAAAAGCATGGTCAACAAGACCTTTAAGGGCAATTCCAAAAATGCTTACGCAGATTTGGGTCATTTTTATTTTGCAAATGAGCGGACCAGGGACCATGAACGAAATGTCAAGCAAACACGTGTCATCTCGTCTCGAGAAAGGAAGGATGCTAGAACGCCCCTGTATTTCTAAAATTGAGGTATTTCGTGGCGAGATGAAACGGACAGCAATGAAAAAAAAGTAATATTACCAGAGACGAATTGATACGTTCTTACAATGACCTACATCAGGAAAATTGACCAGTTGTTGTGCTTTCCTTCGTAATTGGGCCAAAACATTGCTACGTACACTTGTGCAAATAATTCTCGTTCAATGAGCATTTTGGGTATAATACTTGTTTTGTTTATAAGTTTTTTGTGGAACATAAATTTGAGAGTTCAAAAATCCTATTGTGGGCTCCTGCAGCAAAGACACATTGATTAAGATTTATGATTGCGAAGTAACGGCAGAGGTAACGTCCGTTACTTTTTTTCGGTAACGGTAACGCGTTAGTTTTTTGTTAGATTAAGGATTAACGTATTTAGTTACTGTTTTCGGTAACGCATACAAGACTGGTTTTGTCCAAGGACTGCCGGGGTGGAACGTGTGCGAGATCGAAAAATTTCAATCCGTTATTTTTGTCATTGGATAGTTAGGGTACAGTAAGAATATGCGAGACTTGCAGAAAATTTTTTGGCATTAGCAAACCAGTGTTCTTTCCGGCAGCAGCGGGTTCATTTGGGTCGGATTGTACATAAAAGACTGCTGTTAAACAGCGTGACACTAGACTATTGATGGAACATGAGACAGGTCTTGTGTGTCCTTAGGTCCTCTGTTCACAAGACTTGTCTTGTGAACACGAGAGGTCCTGACCACAGGTCCTGTGTTTCGTCCTTTGTCCCATTGTCACGTTTTTCTATATTTTTTCTTTAACTGTGCCGGGTTTGGTGAAGCACGGTAGACACTGCAGAGCCGAAGATACAGTGCAGAAGCTGAAAGCGGGCTTTGTTACAATTGACAAGTTAGGTCGGAGACCTCCTCTAAGCAGCGTAACCGATCTCTGGGTCGGTCCCCTCTTTTGAGAGTATAATAAAGTTTTGATCATCATCATCATCATCGAAGGAGCAACCTTTACAGAAAAGTGTATCATGTTCTGAACAGGAACAACGAAAGAATTGTTCACAAACAGTTCACTTTACTTTAACTCAGTTGAGTTCTTATTCATATGAATACAATCTGCCTGGGCACCTTGGAAAGTCACAGTAAATGACTTTACCTGATTTGACATGGTGGAGGTAAGCCTTTTGAAAACAAAGATAAACCTTTTAGCATAGAGCTGTTTTGGTGGAGGTTTGCCGTGTGTCGTGAATAGAAATTATCATCATCATAAACCGGCACGCACTCAAAGACCGGCCAAGCATTCTGCACAGATGGTTAACAAAAGAAGCTGAAACGTGCCCACAAGCTCTACTGTGGCACAGCCTTGTGCGACTGAGAGCAAGCTGCGCTAATTTTTAAATGCAAACCGCTTAATTCGAAATTCACAAATATGGCTTTATTGAACATTAAAAATGTTGTGAGGGGAAGCACCCTTCCCGAGAAAGTGCATGCCGGGAGAACTGTTAAAATGAAACAGGAGCAAGAGGATACAACACTAAAACGTCCTGTTGGGCGAGTTGGTGATGTATCATAGACGACATTTTTAGCGCAAACGTAGAAAAGAAAGGTGTACTAAAAGCGCCGTTCGCTTACCGCCAAAGTCACAGCAGATGACTTTTGCTCGATTTAATTTGTCGAGGTAAACTTGTCTAACATACACATCGATTCGCCGTATTTTTTGTCCCGCGTCCCCCGTCCCCCCGTCCCGCGTCCCGCGTCCGGCCACTTTCATGAAGTAGGGAAGCACCCATTATGCGAACCAGAACACTGTACAGTGAAACCTCTGTGATACGAATACAGCTCATACAAATTTCGGCGTGATACGAATTTTTCTTCGGTCCCGGCCAAGGCCCATTGGCCTGCAGTGTAATGGAGTACAGTTGTTACGAACCGATTTTCACCCCGGGACGTTTGATACGAACGTACGCTACCACCCAGGTACGAAGAGGTGCTGTCCGCGCTGTCGTGGAAGCCGCGCCAAGCACGTGCGAGCGCGGCAACACAAGAGCGGGCATGCGCGCTGCACCGCCAAATCGTCAGAATCACGGTGTAAGAAAAATATTTTTTTTTCTTACGGTCAGAATAAACCTTCAGAGATGCGTCACTGCCTCCAAGATTGTGTGCGCGAACCTTTGAGGCTCTAATGTGCCTCCGTGTGCCTTCGCGTTTAGATTACAAAGGGCATTGGCGCCATGCTTTTTTTTTCTAATGCGTCGACGCGGGCTGCTGTCGTTGTACTGGGTTTTCACGTGCCTGCCTCGTGCATCAGAGATCCTGTGAAAGGTAGACGAGGACCAAAAGAAGGCGAGGACGGTCTTGGCGAAGGAGTCAGGCCTCAAAACTTCAACATGCGCGACTGTTGAGGTCGTATTTGTCCGAGCACGGCCGTAAATCTCCCGAAAAACATCCCCAAGACTTTCGCGATAACAAAATCATAACATAGCACCATAACATAGCACATAACATAGCACCATTCTGTAATTTTGTGGCCTTGATCTATCGTGTCAAAGCATTTCCGTTACTTTCACCGCAGTACTTCGTTGTCATGCAAAAAAAGCATACTAAAATTTGGAAGGGGCTACTGCTGTCGCGGGTCACAACGCACCTGGTTCATTTATTAAACACGCGCGTACGGACCGTATATTTACGACTACTGGCGTGACTGCCGACATATAAAAACTTAACTGACAATCATTCAGAGTTCTTCTTTATGTTGCTGCGGCCCTGAAAAAAATAAATGAAAATGTACGCGAGCTTTCTTTTGTCGCGAGCAAATTTTTTTATGCTTTCTGGTGATACGAATTTCGGATGATACGAATATTTTTGGTGGTCCCCTGAGATTCGTATCACCGAGGTTTCACTGTAGTAATATGAAGGCCGTCAACCCTATCACAGTCATCAGAGTCATAGCCGAGAGCACAGAGAGGCTGCTTAGCAATAGCTAGGCAGGTGTTGTCTGTCGCCCAGGTTGACCCCATTCCTTGAGTCATGGCCGAGAGCACAGAGAGGCTGCTTAGCAAAGGCTAGGCAGGTGGTGTCTGTCACCCAGGTTGACCCCAGTCCTTGATCTTGCTTGCATGTGTTTGGAGGGGGCTTAGTCCGTCCCTCCTTCCCGCGTCCCACAGCGCATGCGCGTCCCCACCCTCTCCCACGCTCACCCCCTTTCTCTCCTCTAGGAATCCTCTACTCTACGGAGCGGCCCCCCGCGTCCCACACCTCCCACAGCGCGTCCCCTCCCCTATGCTCTCCTACGCTCACCCCCCTTCCTCTACTCTAGGAATCATCTACTCTACGGAGCGGCGCCCGCGTCCCACATCCCCACAGCGCATGCGCGTCCTCTCCCCCCTCTCCTCTATGAATCTTCTACTCTACGGAGCGGCTCCCGCGTCCCACACTCCCACAGCGCATGCACGTCCCCTCCCCCCTCTCTCTCCTTTCCTACGGTCCCCCCTGTCCTCTCCTCTAGGAATCCTCTACGGAGCGGCGCGCACGACAGGTGGTGTGACCGCTGCATACTCCGCTGGGGGGCGCCACGGTAGTTCTGCGGTATGAAAATGACGGAGCGCGCACGCCTCATTCTCTCTCCTGTGCAGCGCCGCGATGAGCGCCCGGACTGCTGCCGTGAAATGAGAGCGGCGACGTTCCTCCCGCTCAAGCTAATTATCTCCCCGCTGCTTCGCATCCACACATGGTTCCCTTTAGCGGGAGATGGGCAATTTTTTCTTTTTGTTTTCAACCCAGTGACGAATAAACAAGACGTTCTTTACTTCTACTCCGCTTCCTGGTTTTCAACAACAATTTTCTCGCATATAGCCTGCCGCTGCAAACAACCGGCACCCCTAACTATAACTCTACAAAAAGAAAAAAAAGGACATGCATATAACCGCTTCGTATAAGTCACACGCCCACTTTTTAAGCCCATTATTTAATTTATTATCATGCGGGTTATATATCAGAAAATACGGTATTTCTTTTTCATATTCCGCGTAATTTAAAGAATGAGAAGTATACTTCGTTGCATTTGTGCAATTAGTGTCAAGGAGCAGTCTCCACAGGAAAGCGTTTTCTGCTTATTGCGCTATCAGAAGCGGAAGCAGAACGGTTGAGAATCTCAAGAGAATGCTGTTTGCATAGATAAACAGTCATATTTGAGGAGCTTATGTATCTTTGCTATTGAAGTAAGCTTCTCATAATGTATGTATGGCGTTCAACGTCCCAAAACCACTATATGATTATGAGAGACGCCGTTGTGGAGGGCTCCGGAAATTTCGACCATCTGGTGTTTTTTAACGAGCACTGACATCGTGAAGTAAGCTTCCCTAATTATGAATGAATCGATTGTCTCTCTGATGTCCCTTTAATTTTCATTTTAAAAACGGGCTTTGTTGCCCATAATATGTTAGTGGTAATGAGCACTCTTTACAGGAAAGCGCCTTCTGCTTATTTGCACGATGAGAATCGAAAGCAGAACGATTCAGAATCCCAAGAGAATGCTGTTTGCATTTATAAACAGTCATGTTTGAGCAGTTTATGTATATTGGCTGTCGTTGAAGTAAGCTTCTTAATTACGTATGAATAGACAGTGTCTCTCATGTCCCTTTAATTTGCATTTCAGGAAGCCGGCTTTGTCGCATTTAATAGGTTATTGCGGATGAGCACACTTTACAGGAAAGTATTTTCTGCTTATTTGCGCCATGAGAAGCCGAAGCGGAACGATTAAGAATCTCAAGAGAATGCTGTTTGCATATGTAAACAGCCATATTTGAGGAGTTTATGTATCTTGGCTATTGTTGAAGTAAACTTCTAAATTACGATGAATAGATAGTTTCTCTCATGTCCATTTAATTTGCATTTCAGGAAGCGGGCTTTGTCGCACCTAATAGGTTATTGCGGATGAGCACACTTTACAGGAAAGTATTTTATGCATATTTGTCCGATGAGGAACCGAAGCAGAACGATACAAAATCTGAAGAGAATGCTGTTTGCACATATAAACAGTCATATTTGAGGAGTACAAGAGTGTTCGGTGTTGTTGAGGTAAGCGCCTCTAATTGCGAGTCATTAGATAGTCTATATGATGTCCCTTTAATTTGCATTTCAAAAAGCGGGCTTTGTTGCCCTGAATACGTTAGTGGAGATGAGGACCCTTTAGCGAAAAGTATGGTGCGTGGAGCAGCGATAGAAAAATGTCCGATACATTGTCTCAAGCGAATGTGGCTCGAATATTTTTAATAGTTATAGTACATGACTACACCTACATCACAGTCTGATGACTGTCTAACTCGAGTACCAACGCACATACCCGATACTTTCATATTATAACAATGAAACTTGAAGGACCCTTCAAGAGTAGAATGTGATAGCGTAATCGGGCCCCTGGTGCATTGCCTTCAACCATACCGCAAGCAGAGGAACATATCTGCTGATAAGATTGGCCGTTTCAAGCTTTTCAAGAATGCCTAATGCAAGTGCCGTTGGGAGATGCTCGCTACACTATAATTCTTCATTTTGCAAATCGGCTAAGTACACACTACGTGCCCGTAAGACGCCATCCGCGCCTGCGCAGCTGTATACATCGTAGTGGGTGTGTAGCTTTAAATCACCCTCATCCGTTGCGCAGTTAACATGTTTTTACGCCTGGTGCGACTGTACGATTCTGCGACGCAATGTTACATGCGTTAAGGAGACTCCTCCCACTACACGACATCCTTATAGAGTTTTTTTTAGAAGCAGTTTAAAGCAATCGCGTGGCGTTGCGGTAAAAATTCTCCTTGCTGCGCAAAAGTCCTGCGTTAGTCTCTCACTCGGACCGAACATTTTTTACTCCTTTATTTTTCCATATATCTCAAATTTGCGCTCACAGATAACACCCATTTTTCGCCGAGAACCAACCACAACTCTGTCAAGGCCGACACCCCGATTTCTGCGAAACGAATACTTTAACGCTGTCGCATTAAATTATGATAACATAAAAAAAAACAATTTAATTTTTGTCCGCCTAGTTTGGCCTGTCACTGGCGTCATTTGTTGCATTTGATGTGTTCGTGAGGAGTCGTAGTCTTTAAATGCAAGTGGATCCTGTTTAAATGACTTCGCTCACCATGAACATGCAATGATTCCCATAGCTGCTTTTAGAACAATATTAGGTTTTTTTTATGATGAAGCGAACACGAATTGTATGAATTGGGAAACGTTCACACTGAACCATCTACCCCGTATGTCTTTTGCAAACCTCAATAATAGTTTACTATAGAAGAAATTGATAATTAACACCAAATCATCCAGGTAAAATTCTCTCAATCCTGCACGATCTCTGAACGAAGTGATCTTCATTCATGGCGCTTGAAGGGCTGAAACCACAATTCAGTTATGAGCCTCTCCGGATGGAGAGATCAGATCAATAAATTCGAAAAATTCTTATAGAAGCTTTCTCATTGGTCTCCCAAGGCAACGCGAGGTCTCTGCCAGCCCTTGACGGGCCTCAAGATGGCTTAATTCAAGCCCTGCTAATTCTCGCCACATTTTAGGTTCACCGTAACAAACCTAATAGATGGATGAAGCAATACTTTACTTGACTTATATGTGGCACTATTTAAACTACTTACAAAGGCGCGCAGTTTGGCGAGTTTTTTTTCTATGCACGACTAAATAGCAAAAGCAGCACACCTTCCTCAATATCCTAACTAAACTTAAGGAATATATGCCATAATGAGTACAATTTGTTTCATACAGTAAGCTCCTCCACACCAATTTTAGTCGTGTTTCAAAGGGATCGCGTTGCAGTTCGTGCCGCTCTTTTTAATATGGAAAGTCTCCGAAAATTCCTTCATCCAACGCGTCACTAATACTGGCGATTATCTCGGTGTCAGGAGACTGTGGCCTGACACCTGTCCAAGCAAGTGTGCATTGACTTTATCGGTTGAAGATAACTTATATTTTCCCATTCGCCATTGAAAAACTGGCAACATAGCTGTCGGAGGCTGTCAACATCAAAGCTAGACGTGATCGCTGAAAGCACGCGCGTTGGTCGTATTCTCCCGGCTGCGCAGTTAGCATAGGTGGTTATTTATTTGTCGGCTGCTAGTCCTTTTTAAATGATTGTTTTCTTGCCAGCATTGCCACGCATTTCCTAGTCGTCAATCAAATCACCCAGCACCAAACTTTACTCATCCACAGTTGACTAAGCTGGCAGCAAAGGGGGGCGATGGTATCGCTTTCTGATATCCCTATTTAGAGTTTCCCAGTGCCCCTTTTTCACTCGGATGCCGATCGACGGCAAGACGGAACACTAAGCTCCGCGTCAGCTGTACCGGAAAGCGCGTAAATCCTATTAGCGGGACGGGATGGAATCTGTGCACTTGACTAGCAGTGAAGTTAACGTATATGGATTGCCTGGTGTCGCTCCACTACTAATCTTGCCTTATTAACGCGGTAGTGTTATAGAGTTCGCTTCGCAGCTTCCGGTGTTGGTGTCGATATCGGTGTCGGCATCTTCGGTTGTAAGCGAAAAATCGAGAAAGATGTAAATGAATTAAATAGGAAATATTCGGTTCGAGTGAAAATTGAAGTTTTGTAGGGAGCAACAAGTCGTGCCGCTTTCGGGCAGTAAGCCTGCTCTGCAGCGGCTAAAGCATGGGTTGGTTTTGGAGCAGTGCACTCAAAGATCGCTGCATATCCTTAAAGACCTGCGCAGCACTGGACTAAATATCAAGTTTCAATTGATTCCATCGCATGTGGGTATATCGGGTAATGAGGCGGCTGACAAACTTGCCCGGAGTGCTTTGGAACTTAGGCCAACGAAGAAGGCTCCCAGAGACCATCCAACATCTTTTAAGAGAAGCTGTCAACAGGCATTTCCATTCTTTATGGTTGACCCCTCACCAGCCATGTGTGACGAAAGGGCTAACAAGGGAAAATGCCTCTTTGTTACATCGCATTCGGACGGGTTCAGAGCGTACACCAGCATGGCTCCACAAGATCAGACTCTCCGCGACACCATTGTGCGCGGCTTGCAAGACCTGTGGTGATATAAAACATTATTTGCTTCAGTGTCGTGAACTTAAGAAAGACCGTCAATGTTTATTTCAAGAACGTTAGGCTCGCCCCACGACAGTGTAAACGATATTGTGTTTCGGCATGGGCACTGGACATTTAGGAAGGAGGTGTCGCGACTGCTCTTGAAGTTTTTGAACGTTACAGGTGTCGCATGCGACTGGTGATGAGTGACATTTATGTTGGGGTGTGGTGTGGGGATATGGGGCCCGGTAAAATACTGTATGCGGAACAGCTCACAGGCCACCGGTTAAGCAGGGCTGCGTCGCGCTGCGCGTGACTTTCTGTAGAGCATTCTATAGGACATTTCTATAGGACATTGGTTCCTTATGATTAGAAGAGAGGAAACCGGGCGGGGCAGTTGCCTGCAAATTTCGCAAGGCTAGATCCGCCGGCAACCTACAACATCTTAATCCTAATCCTAATCGAGTGAAAATCGACCTCCGGCCTTCGGCGTGGCAAGCAGGTGTTCTACCACTACGGATATGTGCCACCCCTCCTACCACTCCCAGTACTCACTACACTCATGTCGTGGCTCTCTGATAAAGACATGAATATCCTAAACGCCACAGTAGGAACTTAAGAATGCGTTTATTGTGATGGATGATTTTTTTGCGCATGCGCCAGTTGCTTGTCGGCGGGTGTGTATTAGCCCTTGAGATATACATTTATTTCATTTCTCAGTCCCAACTAGTGCTCTCATTTTCTTTTCCTTGTCTGTCGTGTTTTATGCTGGTGTTTTATTCCTGAGCCAATGCTAAGGGTGGCTGATGACGCAGTCGTGCGCAATTTTGTTTTTTTGCGCTGCCGTTGACTTTTAGATATGCAACACCATCTTGCCCAACGTCGTACCCTTTTGCATGCGCAATTAATATGCTTAAATTTCTATTCTTCTAAATACCTAGGCCATTCTAAGTGTATAAGCTGTATATAACAACGTGGTTCGTAGTTCCGAAAACAGTAATCCTCTCAACAGACGACTCTAGCAGGTATGGGCCATAGAAATTGTGCAAACGCCACTCCTAGCCACCGGACTACTAAAAATGAAGCTGGCAGTGTACTACGTTTCTGGATACGTCACTCAAAAGTGAACAGGACTGGGACGAGGCGATCTCAAGTACCGAACTCGTAATCCCGTCAGACTCTGTCCAGAGGACACGTGAGAAGGCCATGAGGCATGGTCCTCTCGACTCCGACATTGGAACAGCCAGCGGCAAGCCGCAGACCCCAACTAGTCCCACGCGGCTAGTACATAAGAACCTAAGCGAAGTACCTAAGAATCTAAACGGAGTGCTTCACCTCCCTGAGGCTTAGGAACAACCTAGAAGCAACCAGATTATTCTTCAGAATCACCCAGTTTCGTCGTTTCAAGCCTTGCGTGGCTTAGTGCAAGTTTTCGCCAATTTATTTTATATGCATCTGTCTCGAATTTTCGCGCACGGACAACTCTGATTTTTCGCTCACAATCAACGACGCCGACGCCGACACCCGAATTACTGCGAAACGAGATCTTTAACGCTATCGTGTTAATGAAAAGATGTGCACTGCATTTACGGCCCACACAAACCGAGGTGGAAGTTCTTCAAATGACCATCAGCTAAATTCAAAAGACACACTCCATGCGTTTCTGTACATTTCATCAAAATTCTGTACCCCCTTCGTGCGCGTATGTTACACAGCTTGGCTGGTCATCCATCTTCAAAGAGTGAGATGACTCATGATTATATATATATATATATATATATATATATATATATATATATATATATATATATATATATATATATATATATTTACGTTCTGTGGGGCAACACTGTACATGCCAGCGCTGAGGATTATCTTTGGCGCGCCCTCGTATTACGTTCAGGAATTTCAGGAAGCGAGGAATTTTTAATTCATTATGCGTCCTTACTACACACGGGCGGCAAGGCTTAAAACACAGATTTTGTGAAAAGCCAGTTGTATGGAGAGAAGGCGGGGACCTTGTTGATTAGCCTAATTATTCATTTTCGTGCAGCGTTAATTTCTTAGGATTATCTGCAGCGGCGGACCCACATTTTAATGTTTCCTAAAATTAGTGTTACGTAAATGAGTTCGTTGCACTTAAGAAGATTAACTCACATTACTGCACCGTACAGCGGCCAGAAAAAGGCGAGTGCACGTGGTCGTTTGGTTGTTAGCTAATCAATGTGTGAGCGCAGCCATCTGGAAACGCTTGTTCAAAGACTGCACTATTATAGTCGTGGCTTGTTTTGGCCTTGCTATTATTCACTCTTCAGCGTCTTTTTTGATATACCAGCTCTTCAATAACAGGGTCGTGTCCTCTGTGGGGTTTAGACGTATCGGTGCCGATTTCGCCAGAAAATAAGGATCTTAACAACGAATAATACTTGTGTCACACGGTCCCGTTTGATCACGATCAGGCCTGATCCGGATCAAATCTCTTGATCGTGATTGGCTACTTTGAGCAAGCTGCAGAGGGGAGCCAATCACTACTGAGGAATTCAATCCTGATCGCGTTTGATCGCCATCAGCAGCGTGCCGTGTGACGCCGCTTAACTCTTTAAATTACGCAATAGACAGTTGCCCATGTGTTTAACCTAAATTTATGTATTAAAACCATCGCGCCAGGATGCTTTTTCGAGGAGCACTAGGAGAGAGCGGTTTTCTGGCGGGATAAAAGCCATTGAATCTCGACAAACTGTGTCGACGCGAAATCCTTTCTTGGTCTTGGTTAAGTTGGACCAAGCACACGCGCAGCTGGCGTCCGCAAAAACCGCGCCTGATTAGCACGTAACTTTTCCCATTCAGACTTGCGCCGTCACCAATAACTGCCACAGGAACACCCTGCAACCGCTACGGCGCAGGAGAGGGGAATCCCCGCCGCATGAAGGGAAGTCCCGAATAGAAAGGGAGGAAGGAAAGCGCATAGGAATAGTATAGGTCTATAGACGTTCTACGTAAGAGCGCCGACGTCTGCAACACGTGACCATCGAGGTAGCGTCTCAGATATATCTCTTTGCAGCGAGCGTCCGTCAGAACATAATCGAAAGAAACGCTTTCGTGTTTTCATCTCATAAGAATATGCTTTAGGCATGCATTCTAAAAGACTGGGTGTTTGACACGGACACAAAAATGAAATTAAGACGCGACAAACGCCGACTAACAACAGCAAAAGCACACAGCTGTGAAAAATAAGGCCCGAAAACTTATCTGCGCATGCCCAGGCAATAGGTGAACCTATCAATCGGGCACGCGTGGGGGGTCTACGTAAAAGATAGTTCTTCAGGCATCTGATTTCTTTTTTTTTTTTTTTTTTGGAATGAATACATACCAACAAGCTCCGCTCTTTTTAATTCTATGCTTAGGGATACTCTGCAACTTTTTTTATGCTACACTTACGATTCTGTCAGAGTTGCCTTGTGAGCATGCTGTTTGTACGGATGATTACTGGGTGGCAGTTTTCGGTGTGCTTAGCTGATATTTACGTGCGCTGTTCACGCTTTCAATAAGCATAAGAATCCAAGAGCACGTGTAAAGGTATACAGGCGTCTCTGAGTAATTTATAATCTATAAATAGACCAGGGGAAGCTAAAGATATCGTCCCTCAGGGGTGCGCTTTTCCAACCACACCTTATTACCGAACAATCACGCTAGGGAGATTGAAATACTGTAAAAGAAAAGCAATAGAGATACGTTTCGATGCGTAACAACAATTTGAACTACAGATACAACATGACGGTGGGATCAAAATTCGCAATAGAGAGATTAACTTCGTAATGAAGAAGACATACTCTAATTTAGAAGACTGGTGACCGCGATTCTTTTTTTTTTATTATTGCGTTCTGTTCCTACTTTTCTGCACTTTCCTACCTTTTAAATATTTCATTATCGCCATTCTTTCGGAACGCTATCGTTTCATGAAGCTCGCTCTCGTACAAACATGTTTACTTAAATAGAATTCACGCAGAAACTTTTTTCTCGCTTATATACTCGTCCGCTTCTCCTTACACATATTTTTGGACCACGTTTTATGTAGATTGAAGAGCCTTCAGTGCGTTAACAGAAGAGTACGTAGAGTATGGACCTAGAAGCTACTCGCAGCAACACTTATCTAATTGCCACGCGATGTAATGACTAATTAGGACTGTCCGACGCACTCTCTCACTAATTAGTTTATGCCATTTAAAGAATTGACACCTGGTTGTGACACGTGGATAGGAAAGCGGTGCATTTCTAGACATCTTTCATCGAAAAGCTTTCAACGTTTCCTGCGCGAGAACTCAAGAAGATTTCTTCCGTTGCGTATAGTCCAGATTTCGACGCGATAATTGCGTGTTGCGATGCTTGCTTCTCCACGCAGTTACTTTTCAGCCATAATTACCTTTTTGGAAAAGCTTGGCGCGCAGTCACGCAATCTTAATGAGCCCATTCATAACTGAAAAAAGCGTTTTTGGTCCGCAGCGGCTTCTGGAGCACGTACGAGTTTTGCTGAGTGTTGATTCCAAAGCCTGACCGATTTGTGCGAGCTGTTTTTTTTTTCTTGTCGGCAAGAAGTGCGTATTGGTGCGCACTCAACATAAGCGCCACTTCTTTCAACACACTATAGCGATTCATTAGGACTCAAGTGAATGCGTTGAGTAGGCTACAGTAGACGCGGCAGCCAATTTAACCCGCTTGCAAAGTTTCAGTGGTTCTTGCTGCATAGACGTGACACTGAGTTGTAAGAGTAATGCACTCACGGGATGGGTGTCTGGAAGTAGTTATGCTGACATCAGAGTGAGACCTACATGATGTCACCACATTTCTTTCACAGATGTCCGCTGGTCCTACGAGAACAGAAAGCTCGGATGTTTTCATTGAAGCAAGGCATGCAAACGACGACTATGTGCAGACTGCTTGCAAATATTTTAGATGCGAAGCATCTTATGCTCGGGGCTATGTCCGTCCGGCGTCCCCCGTCCCCCCGTCCCGCGTCCCGTGTCCCGCGTCCGGCCACTTTCATGACGTAGCGAAGCACCCATTATGCGAACCAGAACACTGTAGTAATAGGAAGGCCGTCAACCCTATCACAATCATCAGAGTCATAGCCGAGAGCACAGAGAGGCTGCTTAGCAATGGCTAGGCAGGTGGTGTCTGTCGCCCAGGTTGACCCCATTCCTTGAGTCATGGCCGAGAGCACAGAGAGGCTGCTTAGCAATGGCTAGGCAGGTGGTGTCTGTCGCCCAGGTTGACCCCATTCCTTGAGTCATGGCCGAGAGCACAGAGAGGCTGCTTAGCAATGGCTAGGCAGGTGGTGTCTGTCGCCCAGGTTGACCCCATTCCTTGAGTCATGGCCGAGAGCACAGAGAGGCTGCTTAGCAATGGCTAGGCAGGTGGTGTCTGTCGCCCAGGTTGACCCCATTCCTTGAGTCATGGCCGAGAGCACAGAGAGGCTGCTTAGCAATGGCTAGGCAGGTGGTGTCTGTCGCCCAGGTTGACCCCATTCCTTGAGTCATGGCCGAGAGCACAGAGAGGCTGCTTAGCAATGGCTAGGCAGGTGGTGTCTGTCGCCCAGGTTGAACCCATTCCTTAATCTTGCTTGCATGTGTTTGGAGGGGGCTTAGTCCGTCCCTCCTTCCCGCGTCCCACACCACCACAGCGCATGCGCGTCCCCTCTCTCCTACGCTCACCCCCTTTCTCTCCTCTAGGAATCTTCTACTCTACGGAGCGGCCCCCGCGTCCCACAGCGCGTCCCCTCCTTTATGCTCTCCTACGCTCACCCCCCTTCCTCTACTCTAGGAATCCTCTACTCTACGGAGCGGCGCCCGCGTCCCACATCCCCACAGCGCATCCTCGTCCTCTCCCCCCTCTCTCCACTAGGAATCCTCTACTCTACGGAGCGGCTCCGGCGCCCGACATCCCCACAGCGCATGCGCGTCCTCTCTCCTTTAGGAATCCTCTACTCTACGGAGCTGCTCCCGCGTCCCACACCCCCCACCGCGCATGCATGTCCCCTCCCCCCTCTCTCTCCTCTCCTACGATCCCCCCCCATCCTTTCCTCTAGGAATCCTCTACGCAGCGGCGGGCACGACAGGTGGTGTGACAGCTGCGTACTCCGCTGGGGGGCGCCACGGTAGTTCCGCGGTATGAAAATGACGGAGCGCGCGCGCCTCATTCTCTCTCCTGTGCAGCGCCACGATGAGCGCCCGGACCGCTGCCGTGAAATGAGAGCGGCGACGCTCCTCCCGCTCAAGTTTGGCTCGCGTACAAATCAATTATCCGTCCTATGTTAGAGTACGCCGTGATAATTTGGGACCCGTTCACAAAGTCAAACATCGAAAAATTAGAAAGAATACAGAAAAAGGCTCTAAGATTCATTTACAACTCATTTGGTCGCAGCTCTATTAGGGAATTGATAAAAAAAGGTAATTTGCCACCAGTTACTGAAAGAAACCGTGTCTGTAGACTGAAGCTCCTTTATCAGTTGGTAAATGGTCATTACAAAACTAACACATCACATATCTTGATTCCATCTACAGGTTATGCAACTAGAATCCGACATTCACAAACAATTCAGTCTTTAATGCAAAGAGTCAATTCTTTTAAATATTCTTTCTTTCCTCGTACAATAAACGATTGGAATAACCTGTCTAACGAGGCTGTAACCCAAAAATCTTTGGTATCGTTTGAAGAGCATTTGATTTGAAGTGTTCTGTAACCTGTTCGACTGCTTTGCATTGTTTGGTTGTTCTTTTTGCCCAAATGTACGTTTTCTTTCTCATGTCTTTGTACCACTCTGCTATGGTCTAAACAATTAGACCGCAGTATTTATAAATAAATAAATAAATAAATAAATAAATAAATAAATAAATAAATAAATAAATAAATAAATAAATAAATAAGCTAATTATCTCCCCGCTGCTTCGCATCCACACATGGTTCCCTTTAGCGGGAGATGGGGAATTTTTTTCTTGCTTGCATGGTAGAACGTACGAAGGAAAGTTGCCCAACCTTTTTAACCTAGTACTGAGATAAAGGCGGCTGCCCACCTATACATGCAAAGTTTTTGTTATTGTTTGATTTCCGGGGAAACACATCACGGGTTGATGTGCGCTCAAACGATACGTCGCTTTTTGAACGCACTTCAAATGGCTCATTAAGGATAAACTGAATCTGTTGCGTAGGGAGGATGTGGTAGAAGTAGTAGGCCTTTCGCGCCGCTAGCAAAGCGTAAAACAGTTTCACTGGTTGTTGCTAGAGGCACGTGTCGTGGAGTTATCCTCCATTCACGCAATAAATAGCGCCGGGAAATTGGCGTGTGCGGGTGTGTCTATGTGCTCACCCGTGCGTGCGCGTGCGTGCGTGTAGCAAAAAAAAAAAAAAGAAAAGATTGCTTAAAGCGCCTGTAATCTACTTAGCAACTAAACTTTTGTGTGCGTAAAAATAATGTTAACGCTGCTTTTGAGATAAGCGCATGCTTATGCTAACATCTGCACCGAGTTTCAGCGGAATTACGCAGCTCTCTGAAGCGCGCAATTAGTACGTGAGCTATATGGGTACAGTAGCAGCTGCAGATAGAAGCTCGCAAGACTTTTCTGCTGTTTTATGCCTGGCCAGGATCAGTAAAGCCTTATCAGCAAAATGCTTTGCCTGCCAGCGAGTCGCTATTGGTTACACGACATAATTAAAGGCTTCTAACTTGGGGTGTCGTCCCCGGCTTAGTTTCGTGATAGGCGCGCAAGAGCACAAAAACGCGCTTGGATATGATGTTTGCTTCAACCCCTTTTCGTAACTGTTGGCGTATCTGGTCCCTTCATCTGCGAGAACAATGTAATAGGAAATGGAGTAAGGCCGCGTTAATGTAACGCTCTTGCTCAGCGCTGTAGTGTAAGCAGTGGTGTTGGTTTAGGTTGGGGCAGCTGTTGCCTCATGGTAATAGGCTACGCACGTAAGCAAAAAAATGGAGGCGGCACGTGGGCTGTTGCAGTCGCTATTTTATCCTTCACTAGCACTGCTCGCCTGTTACCACGCTGTAATGTGAGGCTAAAAAGAGATAAGTTATACCCTAGGGTCGATACGCCTGGGTAATCATAATTCCTTTATTCTTGCTGCCTTTCGTAGCAGTGTCTTCATATGGCGCCCACGTCTTCCCAGTGCCTTAATACGGGTATATGTGTGTACAACTGCAATCATTATACGCTGGCGTGAATTTTCGCTTACGTTTCAATGAAGTGACTTAAAAGAACCATAGCTCGTAGGGGCATTTGCGTAGTAAATGAATGTTCACACACTTTGCGTACAGTGGCCGCCACTGCAGCCTTGCTAAGCAGTTTACAATAGGGCACCACTAGTATTAGATAGATAGATAGATAGATAGATAGATAGATAGATAGATAGATAGATAGATAGATAGATAGATAGATAGATAGATAGATAGATAGATAGATAGATAGATAGATAGATAGATAGATAGATAGATAGATAGATAGATAGATAGATAGATAGATAGATAGATAGATAGATAGATAGATAGATAGATAGATAGATAGATAGATAGATAGATAGATAGATAGATAGATAGATAGATAGATAGATAGATAGATAGATAGATAGATAGATAGATAGATAGATAGATAGGTAGGTAGGTAGGTAGGTAGGTAGGTAGGTAGGTAGGTAGGTAGGTAGGTAGGTAGGTAGGTAGGTAGGTAGGTAGGTAGGTAGGTAGGTAGGTAGAGGTAGGTAGAGGTAGGTAGGTAGGTAGGTAGGTAGGTAGGTAGGTAGGTAGGTAGGTAGGTAGGTAGGTAGGTAGGTAGGTAGATAGATAGATAGATAGATCTGGAACTTAATTGGTGTTCTTTAACGTGCGCTGACATCGCACAGTACATGGGCCTCTACCATTTCTCCTCCATTGAAATGTCACCGCCGCGTCCGGGATCAAACCCGCGACCTTGGGGTCAGCAGCCGAGCACCATAACCAGTGCTCCACCGTGGCGGACAGAGCAGGTAGCGCGTAGGCAAAATAACTGCTTGGAAATAAGAGTAACTAAATGAGAGTCAATAAGACTGGGTTCCAAGAGAAGGCAAACGTGTGAGGGCTAGACAGAAAGCTAGATGGGCAGATAAGATTAAGAAGCTTGCCGGTATAACGTGGCCACGGCATGAGCGAACAGGACCGAGTTGATTGGCTGAACATGGGAGAGGCCTTTGCCCGGAAATGGGCGCATTCAGGATGATGATGATGATGATGATGATGATGCACCTCACGTGGTGTTGCCCTACCTCATAGATCGGCCCTCCGTAAACAAGCGACGATTTCATTCGATGACTTCATAATGACATTAGAAGTGACATATTGTGATGACGTCACAACAACAAGCCGTTCCTTCACCCCAAGCCGTTCACTCGAATAAAGTCACGTGGGTTTTCTTACTACTTTTCTTTTAGCCTGCCGCGTTTTGCTCAATGTCAGAGAGCAATGAGGCAGTTAAGGCTTTCGGCTTAATATAGGCTTTGACCCCGAGTGCGTCGTTCGTACACATAAATCCCAGAAGGACCGTGGATGGTGTGTAGGAAGTGCCTAGCCTTCTTGGGACACTTCCGCGAGAGGCTGTACTAAGTGAATTAGGATGTAATATGCGACAAGGAAATGGACGCTCAGGCGCGGAACAATTACTGCCCGGTAATGCCATGTTAATCTCACCTGTATAGCATGATCAACATCACCACCACCGAAGGGAAGTGGCGAGTGCATGCAGTATGACCACCCGGTGACTATACTATATCGCATGCACTAGGAAAACTGTCACTTAGTACCTTGCAGGGAAAACTAATGCCCACAAGGTAGGTGGTATGTTCAGAGTTACGGTCTCCAAAGCGTACCCGTAAAGAACCTAAAAGGTACACACTGTCACCCTGAAAGGAGCTAACGAAGATGAATGCTCCCGGCGCTCCTAACTCCGCAGTAACTATGCTCTCGGCGATAACACTGGCAATAACGACGGGATAAGTATGGAGCTCGAGTGCATATTGGGAAACACATCACCAAACCCAACTCCGTTTTTCAAACTGACTTCGATCGCTTATGAAAAACCGAGTGGCGCGTTATAACCACTGTCAACGCTAACTATACGTCCAAGGTCACGTCTGCTCGTATAACTTTAGTTGAATACGGCGCACCCTCCCGTCCTTAACATAACTAGATACGTGTCGGTGCAGGCACGCAGTATTGAAAGATGACGGCGCGTCGGCTGTTACTGAAATTGGAGCGATCGAAGCATCGAGCAAGCTGGATGAGACTCGGGTAGGCGACGGTGCAATGCTTGTTATTTTCTTCGAAGTGCATTTTTGCTTGTGTGGTTATTATTTCCATAACTTCCGTTATTTTTTATGAACGAAGCAAGGGGAACTTAACAGCTCGTTTTGTTCGTTAGACACATAACTGATGACTACCTGCAGACAACCAGCCAAGGAAACCATAGAGGGCGTTATTTGTAGTAATTATGATAGACGAAATGCGAATACAGCAAATGTCAAGACAGTAAAGTGGACGAAAAGACAACATGCCCCTGGCACGGACCGAACCTGCAACCTTCGAAAAATTCGGTAGATCTTACTCATTATGGGAGTCGTTGCCATGCAAAGCAGCAGGAGACCAGTGGTCTATACGGAATTTTTTTATTCCTTTGATTCAAGCGTAGCTAGTTGGACCAACCTTTTTGTGCATTTTGAGTAGTTATGGGTATGTCCTCGTAGACACGCCCGTAACAGGAATTTTGTTTCGGAAACGGGGGGGGGGGGGGGAAGCACCAGCTGAAGGCATTGACTATTTGAGGAAAGCAGCTGTCAGTAATGTAGCTATTCGAAGAACCAACATGAGGGAGGGGGGGCGCTTTTAGGGCTTTTTAACCTGAAACACTATTATAAAAACCTGTAATAATGTTTTTAATGTATTTCAAGTGCACTGTCTGCTACCTGCAAAAAAGAAATGTACAGTTCCAATTGCAACTTTGTATATGCATATCCGTAAAACTTTTTGTATGGATCCAAACTAGCTTAATGCTAAAGATCCAGATGTTTTTTCATGTATTTATTGATTCTTGTATCTTTGTGGCAAATAAAATTCAATTCAATTCAATTCCCCCCCCCCATGGCTACGGAGTTGATCGTGAGCTCACCAGGCACTATGACTACGCTGAGGCCTAAAAGGCACCGTATGGTCCTACGTGACTTCGGTACTTAATTGAGAGCACACGTGCCTCTTTTACCGAAATGAACTGCCGCTAAGGGGCGATGATGTGCACATCATAAGAGGCGGTTTATGTCTTATTCCTACTAGTTGAGCCGTATTCCTCGCGTGTTCTCAGAAGGCTCGACTACCGATCGACATCGTTTTGTGTCTATGCTGAAAAAGTGTTGCAGTGCCCCTTTAATAAGCTAGCAAAATGCTGCCGTAAATGACCGATGCAAACTAAAATAGAAAAGACGAAGCACTTCGCGTTCACTTTTGTTTTAGTAGTAATAATAATAATTGTTGGGGTTTAACATCCCAAAACTCTAAAACGAGACTCTAAAACACTCTTGTTTAGAGTCTCAACCCAATACTTACATATTAAACAACAACTTTGTACACTGGCTAAGACTGGCTAAATATTCGGCGTCTTCATAAATAATAGTAGATGAGAGTACGCAGACAGGCAGTAAGGTTCATGGTGAAAATTCGATTACCTGGATGAGGTGCACAAAAGTCAATGTCATTGCAGCACACAGTATCGTTTGATAACTTCATACAGTGGAAGGGAGCTGATGGAATATAGGTGAACCGTAAGCCTGGTTTTAAATGCGAATGCATTTAGTCGGGCTATGTCAGGCGGCGTGTCCGCGGCGGTGTCCGCGCGCCGGCAGGTGTTATCTCTCCGCTCACTCCCTCTCCCATAGCAACAGCTGCGGGCGCGCGCGCTTATCCTCGCCCCTAGCAACCGGAGCATGTGGTGCGAGAGAGTGTAGGAGAGGGTAGGTGCAGTGCTTCGCCGCCCCTTCTCTCGCCGTTCGCTCTCTCTCCTCCCTGCGCCCCACTCTCCCGTCCGCTCGCGCCTCACTCGACCGTTCGCTGGCTGGGCGCCTCTCAAGGCGATGGCAGAAGTCGGTGAAGGCGAATTTACGCCATTAAAATTACTACGCCGTGTACTCGGCGCAAGAAATGCATTCGCATTTCCTCACGATTCCCTTCGGGGAGGTGGGGGGCATTTTTGCAGATACAGGACTAATTTACACTTAAAAACAGGTGCACCTGACGCTCGCGTGCATTTACAAAGCACGCATGTAACCTACCAATAAAAATAATGGTAAGTAGTTGGCTGTTTCAGGTTGTGCAACATGAAGTAAGTCTGGCCCTTCTTTCAAAACTATTCTTAGAAGCAATAATGGCCAGCTACAATCTGCTCATCAACAAGCCGCACTTGCGCAAAAGAGATTGCAACCTTATGCCGACTACTTTTGTAACTACTTTTGTTACACGTAGGACCGAATGAGTAGCAACGCCTGTAGAAGGTGTCAGCCTTACGCACGTTCAGTAATAAGTGGTACCTTACGGCATTATTGCGTTGCGTCATTCTACTGTGCGCAGTTTGCAAATTACCTTAACTTATTCGCCCACGTCATTACCAAGGAAACAAAGTAAATGAACGTGACTAGCTCTGGGATCTACATAGACGCTTGCATTTCTCGATCTTAATGGAAAGCACAGATCAGGTTTGTGCAATCGGCTACGTGCGCTAGCGTTAATCGAGTTTCCAACGTCCGTGACTGCCTGAAACGCCGCCTCTAATAAATCGAACGGCTCTGTACTAATGGTCTTCCGTGCAGGGATTGCGGAGTATGCAAATAGTTCATGCACACGAAAGCGTTATATTGGTAAAACTATCGCGGCAGCTGTCACCATCTCTAAAGGCGAGCACGTGCTTTCGGTGTCGGCACTCAACGTTGCCAACGATGTCACAACGCCGCTTAAGTTTTCCCGAAACCTGAGAGTATGGCTTTTTGTGCGAGGTTACAGTACGGTGCAGTATGTCCAGACAAACGCATTGCTGTTAATAAACATAGCTTGACGTTAGCGCTTGTCCTGCTTAGGTCTCTGTCTTTTGCTTGGGTTTTTTTTTTTTTTTACGCGCAACTCATCTTTCAGTCTCATTTTGTTGGAGCTTTTTAGTTGCGGTTTAGTAAATTATTGTCTTAAAAAAAGAAATCATAAAGACGTGATTGATCAGGAAACAGTCTAGTTGACTGGCCCACGCAGTGTGAACGGAAAAGGCCCGTTCCCCTCCTCCTGTGTTCAGTAGCAGGCCATGGCATGCTATCGCTCAGGCCGACCTCTTTGGTGGCTTCGCGATGCGCTCTCGTGATAGGGCAGGCCCGGTAGCGAGAAATTTTTTTTTTCAAGGGGTGAGGAGGGGAGGAGGACCTTTTGTTGAAAGCCCTTGACTGTTTGAGAAAAACGTCTATTTTCAATTTATTTTCGGTAAAATACCTCCCTGCATCAACTTTTCGGGGAAGGAGGCGGCGGGGGCTACGGGCACCCATGGCTACGGGCTTGAGGTAGGGTAACACAACGAGGAATACATTGAGAAGAACACAAAAGACACAGTTCAACAGGACGAAGCGCATTCGGCATTTCGTAACATTACCGACCACTCTGCCTTTCCATAAGTAAACCTCTCTCTCTCAAAGGCGGATAGAAAGATGAGGGAGAGAGAGAGAAAAGAGAAGCCAGCATGGTGTGAAATTGAGCACGTGAACGGAACTGCAACAATTGACCGCTGCGATGTTCAAGTAGCAGAGTGCCCGCTACCAATACGGGGAAGTACAGTCGTCAGCAAGGTTAACAAGAACGCTCCGACGCGTGACCGGGACTAGTTTGACTGATGCCAGCCGCGAAGCGCTGGGTGCTTCTGCAGAGATGATACCTCGGTATGCTTGGATAGTATGTCGGCATGCATGGGTAACATCTCGGCAACAGAACCCAAAGCTACGCGGCGCTAGCGTCAATCAAACTGTTTCAGGAGACGCTGCGGAGCGTTCGTGTTAAGCCTGCTGGCGACTGTAGAGGCTTGGGATCCCAGTGCCACTGAGCGCTTACCGGAATTCTAAAGCTAAACAGGTACCCCGACCTGGCGTTCGATTGTGTAGGTACTCACCTGAAGACATGAGGCTTTGCTTTCCGCTTCCAGCTATCTTGTATTCACCTCTACATAACGCTGTGCCGTACTCGCTTATGGTTTTGCAGAGGAGTCTAAGAGTGCCTTTTAACCTCTATATAATGAATATCTTCATCGCTTAATCAATGGCGTCCACGCAACCGAGTAGTCCTCAACGAGTGCAAAATTGCCTTCACAGCAATGCGGGCCAATTAGCAATGAGGACGGTGATGAAAGTGTCCGATTGTCCTAATGTCACAGTGCAACGTAGAAGAATGATCAAACAGATGACGGTGTCGCAATATATGTTCAGTGTTTTCTTCACTGAGAAAGACCCTTCTGAAAAGCGTCAAGCGTCATTCCTGAAAAAATTCCGGCGACGAAAGTGGCTGACACTGACATAACTAAATTATGCTGTCAGTCCTGAATGGAGAACTGCTGTAAGAATAAATTTAGAAGCGTTGGTTGAGAGGTAAGTTCCTTGCTAAACAAGGCATGAAGTAAAAACGCGGCGCTCCAAATCAATGTTCAAAGTGCTTTGCCATGTACACGTTGGTTACGTACAGGTACGCGGAGGAGAAGCTATTTTGTGTGCGCAACGCATGTCTAAGCTTGTCAAGTCATTCCTTTCTGTTTACGCTGCCTAGCTAGAGCTGCAGTTTTGTGTGGTAGTACGGTGCAGTAAAGAGCTGCTCTATGTCCGGCAAGGAAGTGCAAACCTTGCCACGTGATCTCAAAACTTTTTTTTTTTCAATGCCTAAGCTAAAATAATTTCCTGGTTAGTAGGTTTCTGACCAGACGAAAATTATCTCCTGTAACAACGTCTTGCCGGCTTTGTGGATATGTAAAAGAGTCGTACTGCTTAGGTGCAAGGACTACAAAGCGGTACTTGAAGCACAGTGTCCGCCAAGGTGTTTTAGTGGTTACGGTGCTCGACTGTTGACGCCGAAGGTCGCGGGATCGAGTCCCGACCACAGCTGCTGCATTTCGATGGAGGTGAAATGTTAGAGACCCGTGTACATAAACTTTAGGTGCACGTTAAGAACACCAGATGGTAAAAATTACCAGACCCCTCCAGTGCGGCATCCCTCATAATCATGTCATGGTCCTTAGGATGTGATACCCCAATAATTGATATCATTATCACGCCAAGCACACTGGCAACTCAGAGCTCGCTATGACATCGCAACACAGCACACAACTAGAAGAAAAAATGCGATCGTCTCCGGAAGACCCTTACACTTTGCGCGCCCGCCTACGCTCGTGAGCGCCCTTCTTGAAGCACTAATGTGCTTCAGAACGAGGTTTGCGCCGAGCCGTTGCCTGCGCAAACGTTAACTAAAGTGCACAGTAAACTCCGTTAGGGAAACGTCGATGCTCGAAACCGGTGCGGTACTTTTACGCCACGCTTCCGGCGAAGCGCTCATTCTCGAGCCAAGTGCATTTGTGGAGCGTGTCTATACGAATCAAACCGACCGCACTTCTCTGAGCGCCCGTTTGGGGACTGAGTTACGATTCAGTGCATTCCACGTATGTTCGCCTATACGTTATGCGCGTTATTCATCGCATATGCACTTCTTCAGGTACAGTGCCATTGGCGAGAACTTCATGAAGGTCTGTATGTCGCAGTAGTTGTCGTTACGTTAGAGTTTACAAAACGACGACGGGTGAGAAGAAAAATCACGACGAAAACGACAACAAAGCTAGAAGAAGAAACTAAAGGTGCCAACTGCTGTAATAGCAACAGTCATAAAGGACAAACAGGCAATAAATTCAGGAAAAGTGCAGGAAAATCATTAAAGCCAGATGCACGGCTGTGGATGGATGGAATACAAAAAGGAAAAAGGCAGGGAGGTTGACGAGCCAGCAATCCGGTTGGCTACCTCACGCCGGGGGGAACAGGGAAAGGGAAATGGAAAGGTGAGAGAGACAGAGAGGAGCGCGACAAGAAAAAAAAAGGAAGAAAATGATCCATAAATGCACTGACACTTACGTGGCGTTGGCACAGACGTTCACAAAGGCCACCTGAGTAAACAGCAGAGCTGGCCAAGCAATTTGCGCCTCCACCTGGTGAACGCAGATTGAGTTCTTCATTTCTCCTCATATTCCTCTTTCTTTATCATTTTCTGCATCTCATTCTTTCTTCTTTGTTTCACCTTCCTTTGTCTCCTTCTATATTGCCCTCTCTTTATTTCCTCCTCACCCTCCTTTCCTCTCTCACCTTTTTCCTATACCATACTATGCATGGCCATTCATACTAGAAGCTGCTTGGCACATGCCCGCTTTCTGTGGCGCATACCCGCCGAGTTTTTACTTTAAAACACCGCCCTTACTTCCGAGCTCAAACAGCTCAGCTTTTCCGCCATGGTGCTCGACTGCTGACCCGCAGGTCACGGGATCGAATCCCGACTGCGACGGCTGCAGTTTCGATGGGGGAGAAGATGGTTGAGGTTCACGCACTTTGATTTAGGCGTACGTTAAAAACCCCAGGCGGTCGAAATTTCCGGAGCCCTCCACTACGGCCTTTCATAATCATATGATTTTGGGACGCTACACGCAAAAAAAAAAAAAAAAGACAGAAAGAAAGAAAGCTCTGGTTGGTCGCGCACGAAACGCCCGCTGACTTTAATTAAAGCGAAGTGCTTAAATTCCTCATCAGATGCAAAATCTGACCGTCAGCTTGGGCGTGCCGCAGCTTCGAAGATGAGTGATGCAAAAAAATTGTCATCGCGTGATGGCGTCACCACATGAAGTCACGATGTAGTTACAGATTGCCAAACTTCGTGACGTAATTATGACGTCACCATGACGCCAGTGTGAAGTCGAGTGACGTAACATCACGTGATGTCGTAATCACATGACATCATAGCGTGTTCAAAGGTGCTCCGATCACGGAGGCCATGCAAGAAACCGTGGTGAGGTGCCACCAATCTGGGAGGCAGTGCAAAACCGCGTTAGGGGCAGAAAGCTTTCGAAGCGTGGCGGAGCAGCACCAATAAATCGACTAAGAAAAAACAAGACTGCTTTCGCATTCGGGTCGTTTTAAGTGAATGCATAAGGAACCCCTGGGGAAGACTGTTTCTTTTTCTTTTTTCTTTACCTTTTCTTTTGAAAGCTTTGGAAAGTTCAAGAAGGTGTGAGAGTGCAGGCAGTGGTTCCAGCATCGCTCAAGCAAGCTTTCCTGACGGACTAAAACTGTCGAAAGGTCTCGATTCACGCGTGTTGAGCACAGGTATATCATTCTCTTTTTTTTCGTGAGCACAAAAGCCATAGACGTCATGTAGCCTGAGGCGACTTTGTGGCGTCATTCATTCCATTCCATTCAAGCTACATGCGTAGTTCAGCGATGAATATTCAGGAGCAAGAAATCAACTCAGTACATCTCACGGAAGAGACTTCAGCTTCTCTTCAATACACGCTTTCAAAACGTGTCAATAGCGACCAAGCCACCAGATATGTTTAGATAGCGCAAAGTGTCATAGGTTGCGCAAAGCCGCCTAATGATACCTCGTTACTAATCTATTTTCCCAAATGTTTTCATGCGCACGTGTCCGACGGCTATGCATATACAGAATAGCGTATACATTCTACGCCCTGCTGCACGTTCAAGGCTGTCGTGGTATTGATCGTCAACGAAGTGTTTATGCATTAGGCGACTACTTCGAACTCGCCTATTGACGCACTACTGCGCGACTGCAAAGAGAGGCATTCGTTTGGACGCCACACATTTTTCACTTTCCGTGCGATATCTATGGTGCATGCCACGTGGTGCATACACACATCGAACGGGTGTTGAAGTTCACAGAAACCTACGCTGTATCTCTCTTCTACGGCTCGTCGCTTTTATCGAATGCATCGTGTTCTGAAGCGCTATTGCGGACACGGTTCTTCAAGATTTCACGCGGCGGCGCACAAGTGTTGCGTCTATGTTTGCTCGAGGCTCCTGCAACAGAAACTGTTTTTGCGCGATAATACAAAACTGTACGCATTTCTTCGCATTGAAGTAGACACCTGCAGCCCTCAGTAAGCAACTCGCTTTTGTATGCAGGGGCGGCAACAAGTTCCTGAAATTCGCCCACTTTGATGGGCCCGCAAATGTATCTATTGTTTCTCGTCCGCAGGCAAATACGGGTGAATGCTACATTAGTCTTTCCGCTGTGCT
>JALIZH010032963.1:3005000-3095000 GCA_030522465.1 Rhipicephalus appendiculatus
CCGCGCGCCGGCAGGTGTTATCTCTCCGCTCTCACTCCCTCTCCCATAGCAACAGCTGCGGGCGCGCGCACTTATCCTCGCCCCTAGCAACCGGAGCATGTGGTGCGAGAGAGTGTAGGAGAGGGTAGGTGCAGTGCTTCGCCGCTCCTTCTCTCGCCGTTCGCTCTCTCTCCTCCCGGCGCCCCACTCTCCCGTCCGCTCGCGCCTCACTCTCGACCGTTCGCTGGCTGGGCGCCTCTCAAGGCGATGGCAGAAGTCGGTGCAGGCGAAATCTCTCGGCGCAAGAAATGCGTTCGCATTTCCTCACGATTCCCTTCGGGGAGGTGGGGGGCATTTTTTTCTCTTGAGTGTTCCTTGTAGGATCGCACAGCGTGCTGCGGAGTGGTAAATGGTAGGTATAACATTGAGAGATAACTGGTCGGTTGAATGCATAGAGTTTCCTAAATTTAACTAGAGGGGGACTCTGGCGCTTGGATCGTTCAACCACCATGGGAATGATGGGTAGTACACAAATTTGCCTAGTCTTCGTACTTGCGGCTTCTAACGCACTTGGGGCTTTGTTTATTGTGTTTTGGTTCTCTTTCGTATAAAATAATGGACCGTTGTGAACTCCCTGAGCCGATTTGAATTGGTGAGCCTAAAATGGTCAAGGTGGTGAAGCGTAACTGCTAAACCTTTGCAGAACTTTGTATTGCGGCAAAGTGGATTCAGGCCACACGGAGCCAAACGGAGCCAAAACAACGAGGACTAGGCAAGACTAGGCAAATTTGTGTACTACCCATCATTCTCATGCTGGCTGAAGCATCATTCGTTGCCGCTCCCATAGACACTAGCACCAGAGTTTCCTCTAGTGCATATATAGGAAACTCTATGGTTGAATGGACCAGGGCGTAAACAGGGGTAGCCGGATGTCTTAGTTGGTATCAAGCAAAAGTAGTAAACCTGTGCAATTCAAGTGACACGTGGGACGCAGAACAAGTGCAACGGAATGGTTACCGAGTGATGGGAAACGCGCAAGAGGATGGCTGCAGGTGAGATGGAGTGATGAAATTAATATGTTCGCCGGTATAAATGTAATCGGCTTGCGCAAGATGGGGCAAATTGTAAGTCATCGGGTCAACTCAAACATCACCATCATCGTCGCCATGATTTTCAGACTGTTTTGTGTCCTCCGCTGCACAACGTCCTCCCTGAATGATCCCCAGTTTGCTTCGGTTAATGTTTAGTTTATTTGTAAAAGTATAAACATTGCTGCGAGAATCGGAGCAAAGAAGGATAAATAAACAGCTTGAAAGCCATCTTGTGCAAGCTGATTCCACTTCTTGCGTGCAAATGTCCTAATTTCATCATTTCATCTAACTGGCTGTCGTCCTCAACAGCTTTCCTTCTTCGTTAGAACGTTTCAGTCTGTCCAGAGTTTCAGATGTACGCAAAATGCTTAGCGCATAGCCCAATACTGGGTCTGAACTGCGTATTTACGCCCCTTACCGGAAGTGCTTGATGCGCCTAAAAACACCCAGAAAACGTGGCCGCAACGCCGAAAGCGGTTGCCGTCCACCTCGAGTCTATCAAGTGGCTGTCCTGCGCTCTGTAGCTCGTCAGCGCCGAACTGATGCTTTTATTTGCTTTAGATTCATGTCCTTAAGCTTCGACAGCAAAGTATTTCTGTCGATTGGGCACCATTTTGCGAGAGCCATACTAGAATAATCGATGCTGTAGGCTTAGCGAGCGGCGATGGGTGCTTCCAGAATATCGGAGGACATAGATACGCGTTTTGTTAATATATTTTCCTCTACATCTGGTAATCAGCACAGACCTCGAGACTCAACGGGCCGTCGTCCAACACGTCCTCTCGAGCTCCTAGACCGGCAGAAACCCGAAGCGTCGCCTCGCTCGCGGGGCAACGGATAAGGGTGGACGCAAGGTCTAGGACGAAGATACGGAGCATCACAACGAAGGCAAGATTACCCACAGAGACAAGATCCAGCACGTGCCACGTTCCCCTTGGAGCGCGAGCCGGCCAGTGCTCGCCTTCGGGCTTGTAGTACGGCCCCCACCTCCGAAGCGGGCACGCAAGAGTCTCCATCCCTACCCCCTCCCCTGTTATGCCGGATCGAATCAATAAAGTTGTTCTCTCTCTCTCTCCTCTACATCTGGTGTCACTTGACTTGGCGGAGCTACGGCACACACTATTTGATAGTCCGGTATGCCTTTGCGTATGACGGAATACCGGACATACTAAATATTTCTATTATCTGTAGACGTCACACTGCGATAAGATTATGATAAAAGTGTTAACCGGAGACACCTCTGAAACTCGACAACATGCAAGGAGAGCGCAGTTTATTGCACCAGCGAGCCTGGGTGATTCGCTTTCTTTTAGTCCTTACTAAACCAACTTCTGTACAACCCATAACTTGTCATTTATACTTAAGAAGCTGGTTTAGGGCTCATGGTGGACTCCGCATAATGCTTCCTGCATGAATCCACTCTTCACGCGCCCAGTTTTCTTGATACCTCTTTTCTCGAAGAAAACAACATAATGGTGGTCTACCGTCAAGTCAGACCCATTACGACGTGAGAAACTTTGGATCCGCCTTCTGCTCACTAACGAGTTCATGATTAACGCACCACATTAAAGGAACCGCGTAGCAATCGCGTCCAGGTTTTGTATATCAGGATGCGTGGTTTGCGTTAAGAGTGGCTCTCGAGAACGTTTCGAGTTAAAGTAAGCGAATGGGGACACATGCGCTAACGCCACCTCGCGGGATTGTAGTTTACTGAGCTCGTAACTCTCAACTATACCTCGTTGCGGTTAGCGGAGTTCACGTTCAAGTCTATGTCCATTTTTTCAGCACGTGGGGCCCTTTCCACTCTGCTCTTTAACTGCCGCTCGAGAACCGTTATACGCCTGCTCTGCCGCTGAGACTATGGTGAGTTGCCAACTTAAGAGTAAAAATACAAGCTCTTCCCACAGAACTGCGGCACGCCTTACGCTCATCTGTGCAACAAAGTTGTGCTAGATGCTGCTCGTTCTAACAGTAAGCACATTTCGGGTGCTAATGTTAATACCCATAATAAGAAATCAAGGATTGTTATTCCCTACGCAAAATATTACGCTCCAATGAGCGGTAATGTCGGGATCTTTGCTGGAATTTCTCAGGAAGTTCAGGTTTTTTCTACTGAAAACCAGCCACGCCAACGTGTGTTTGTATGGGCAGCTCGCCTACCCGAAAGGCGCAAAAAGGTGCTTGACGTCATAGAAATGAGCCAAATGCAATTGGATAAGGCATCTACACGAATTTCCATCTGGGTGGGACCCCAGCAGCTACGGGAAGAGCTTACGTTTATTTTTGGGCTGTAAGCACAGCGTCGCTTTCATCAGCAGACGCGCGCTCTCGAAGTGGTAAGTACGTGCTTGCACTAAGCAATATCCGGCCATGATCGAAAGCTCGTCACGCAGCGGACTAAAACGCTGAGCGACGAGCCTGAGCGACAGCAAAAGTTTGTCCCGAAGGCGAAGCGCTGCAAGTAAGAGCAAGGGTTAGGCTTTTAGGGATCGTTTCCAACCGTTACTCCAGGAGTTGGCGCGACCAAGTTCGTCGCAGACGTTCTAGCGCATTCAAGTCACAAAACGATCAGACACATTTTGCTGACTATCATGGGTTTCGGTGGAAAAGCGACCAGACGGCGAGTTTAATAACAGTCTGCTCAGACGCCAATTTCTTCCAATAGCAACGCCGTCTTCGTCGCTTTGACACTGATGGTGTCTTCGACAAGATATATGACTTCCCCGGATTCGTAGAAAGAGGAATAAGATTTAAACTGCTCAGAGCAAAAATTAGACGCGGTACGCATCGAAAAGACGACGACCAGCGCAGACTTCCAACTGATTTTATTACAAAGGCGCACAAATATCTACGCTACAGACAAAGATAAGATCACATGCTTATCCAAGAACACAAAAACCAAACAAAACTAAAAGGCAAGAAGGAACCCCTAAAAAAACCAAGTGATCACCCTGGAGCCCCACGTGCCTGAAGAATCCAAATACCACAGTTCTTTTTCTGATAAGGATATCGATGGTTTACTGATGCAACTTTAAGACAGCCGCTATCCGCTTAGCTGTCTATTTAGCTGTCTACAGTGATTATTAGAATACTACTTATAGAGCCCACGATCAGTAGCAGCAGCCGGACTACGCCGACTGCAGGGCAAAGGCCTCTCCAATGCTTTGTCAGTTATAATCCCGTCGTGTGCTTACTGCAGTCATGTGATCCTCGCAAACTTCTTAATCTCATGTGCCCACCTAACTTACCGCCTCCTCCTGGCACGCGGTTGCCTCCTCTTGGAATCTCGTGTGCTAATTTCAATTGCAAGCGTTTATCTTTCCTACGCGCATGCTCATTTCTTCTTGATTTCGATTAGGATGCTCTTAACAGCCGTTCGTTACCTAAGCCTACTGTGCTCTCTTCTGGCCTCTAAAGCAAATAAAGCCCACCAAGGGCAGGCCGCGCAAACGTCGTAGATCCCAAAGAGCTAATTTTGTCACCCGAGAGCTGTGCGTCTTTTTAACAGTAATTATGTCTGACAACGTTTCATATCCCTGCACTGACTGTACGTAACGTACTTTCACGCCCCTCTATCCCAAATGGCACCGAAGAATACGGGACCATAAATACACACAGCGCTTTGAAACCAATGAAAAATCAAAGAAACAAGCAAAGCGATCGCAGTAGGCTAAACTAGATGTCTACGCCTGTCTTTAGTGACAACAGGTCGACGGAGTGCGCCACTGCGCGATTCATACTATGAAGTTCACATTTCATTTCGCGCTGACTGAACTGGTTGTTTCCATAAAGCATAACAACCAAAAAGCATGACGTCACACACTGTACGCGGTACAACAATATGCAAATAACGAGGGAGGGAAAAGAAACGTCAAGTGGGTTGGGTTCAGTTTTTTTTTTCGCATGCTACTGAAAAAGGCTGTGGTTGACTCAACTTTTTTCCTCGTCATCATGTATTCGTGGCTTCATTGCAACGAGGCAATGCTCATTATGACGCTAGCCAGACAGTCCTGTCCAATCTCCTTTGAGTTTATTATCGTTATGATAATTTTTATTGCGATAGCAATTATATGGACACTCTCGGCTGGTTTTCGCCGTCGGCGTCACCGTTGGCCGCCGCCGTCATCCCCCGTATATGTATATGTATATATATAACCGGCCCCGCCCGTCGTTCGTGAGCGTGAAAAGACGCGAGGGGGGGGGGGGGGTCCCTCGAGCGACCTTCGATTTTACGAGCGCGGTCGTCGCGGGCGCGCGCGTTATCTCCCCTTCTCGGCGGCCGACAGCGGGGGGCCGGTGTACCCTTCTACGTGCTGCGCTCTCAACGCGAAGAGAATGTGGTGAGCAGTGTCCCTGGAGCGGCCTTACGCTCTTAAACCACCGTTTTCTAGAGATGCGTGAGATCGGACCCAAAAGAGTTAGCTGCCAGCCTCACTTCGTATAACATTACAATTTGTTGCTATCGCATTCATTGCTTCACCCTTGCGGTGAAACTGTGACTTTTTTTTTTCAAACGACTTGCTCACTGAAAAGATGTTCGTTCTCAAAGATGGAGATAGGAGCTCGTTACTGAAAGAAGAGGATTACGGTAGTCTTTGACGGACTGCTTGCATGGAATTTGGGTGCGGAGTGACAGGAGAAAAAGAAGGCTGGAAAGGAAGCAGGTTGTAATTACGTTTTTTTTTTCTGTATTCTCAAAAAAAATTTTTTTTGTGTGGCTCTCATGATTGCATGCTGCTTAGGTAAGCAGTACCTCTGCTTTGCAAAAGTGAGGGCTCCTCGCCTTTCAAGGCTTGTGCGTCTCGGGGCCGCTTGTCACTTACTGTGCAAGATGACTGAAAAGGAAGATATTTTTTACATCTTTCCTTTAAAATGCGAGATAACTCCTCCGGCCCTTGCATGGTTTAAAAATAGCGATACAAAAGAAGTCTAGCCAGAGTTTCCCACGACTTATATTACAAAGTTTGGCGTTTGAAATCCTAAACTCCGTTTCAGAGCACGAAAATTGAATTTGCATATTACTTCTGGCCTTGAATGTCATCTCTCAGGCTACTGACACGCTGCTACGTCACTCTATTATTTTACCATATATGCATTAGCATGTGTCAGAAATGCGGTGTTCTCTAAGTCACTGTTCTCCTTTTTTTTCTTTTTTTTTCCTTCTTTTTTTGTCCTTAGACTGTGTCAGAGTGCATGGACTTTCCGTGGCACGCTTAAACACACGCATATACAAGCCCGACGCCACCGACTCACAGATTCCACTCATGGTCCCTGTGTTCGGTCACAAAACGATCACAAAAACACAGTATGTGTTCTATTGTTGCGTCACTGTTGCACGATTTACCTCTGTACGTATCTGCAATTCCTATGCGAAAAGAGTAGCCTATGCTTTCGTGAACGTGCGTTCTACACAATGAGCTGAAAAACTAGACGACAGTCCATTTTCAGAAGATCCTCGGATCGGGTCCCTACACGTTTCAGGCCAGCCAAGCGACGCCGTTATTGAGACTGTTTTAAGTGCTTATAGAACTTCAGCGACGGGGCTTGTCGTCCTTCCATACATCTCAATTGGCGCGGTCACGCTCACAATAAAGCGCTCAATATAGGGCCTTAGACATGACTAGAAGTGCTCAAAGCAGGGTTATCATAAACGAACAAGTTCCTAAATAATATAACTAACATCAGTAACAGAGAGGTAATCGCAATAATCTACTTAATTTCGCCAAAACATGCTTCGGAACACATGAGGTTGACTCCTGCGCCGCGCTAGAGAGGGCGCTACCGCCCCGCAGAGCCGATGATTGCTCCTCCCACCTGCACTTCACCGGCACTTGGTCGCTACGTCTGAAGGAGGAAAACAACCTGACGGAACTCGTTGCAGACGACGGGTATCTCAATCTCAACTGCCATAACCAGCAGGAAGGCCGATAAAGCGGAACAAAAAGTAGCACACATGGGCCGCACACCACGTGCTCGAATCTCCCTACCATGATTCTAACTCATTCCGGGGAAACCCTACATGTTTACCTCAATCATTAACGTCATCGACTGTTTGGTAAACGGAAGGAAGGAAGCAAACAGAAAGGGAGAAGGCAGGGAGGTTAACCAGAAAGACTTCCGGTTGGCTACCCTACACTGGGGGGATTAGGGAAGGGGAATATAAAGATGAGAGAGGAGGAATGGCAACTGTACGAACGGGAATCGCTGCGTGACCATGGTACGCACTTCTTCAGGTTTCACAGTAGTGGAGCCGCGTTTGTATTTTTGTTTTTTCATTGTTCTTTTAAATCGACCGCATTAAGCGATCGTTCGTAGGAGTGTAATGGACAGGCGGACATGTATTCTTAAAGTGCTTTCATTCATCTTCTTTCTTTCTTTCTTTCTTTCTTTCTTTCTTTCTTTCTTTCTTTCTTTCTTTCTTTCTTTCTTTCTTTCTTTCTTTCTTTCTTTCTTTCTTTCTTTCTTTCTTTCTTTCTTTCTTTCTTTCTTTCTTTGCTTTAATTCCTTAATTCCCCCCCTCCCCTCTCCCCTTGGAGTGAAGTAAAACAAACGCGCGTCTGATTGGACTATTTGCCTTGCCTTCTTTCCTTCCTCCTCCTCCTCTACTCATTGCAGGGGCAATGCGGCTCACCTTTTGGAATGAGATCAAGCACAGTCTACGTCTTGCCCTGAATCCATCGCTATGACTCGCAATTTCACGCGTCGTAACACAGTCGTTGCTGACAGCCACATGACGGTGACATCAGCCTCACCACATCCTCGCACAGTTTGCACTATGTAGATTCGTCCCACATAAAGTGGGGCGAGTGGTAACAGAAGCATTGGTACCATCATTTTCCATTACAAGGCCCTTCCATTGCAAAGCCCATCCCGCTGCTACACAAGACATTCTACCTGCCAACCCGCATGCGACACTGACACAATTACCATCCGATGCGACAGCGAAAATGAGCTCTTCCATATCGCACTTATGTTCCCTGGTACCTTTGCACTCATGCAAACAATCGAATGTCCTTCCGTTCAAGCTTTCTGGTCGGTCCTGTTCCCGGTCGGGTCCTGCACGCACACACATGTACACACATGCGCGAATACACACAAACGCACACATACATACCTACATACGTGCGCGCACGCACATATATATATATATATATATATATATACATACACATATCAATACAGACATGCACAAACGCACGTACACGCAGGCGTATACATGTACACAATCGCACACACATACGCGCGCACACACGGGCGCGAGGACAAACAAAAGCACGCACACGATGGCGCACACTTGCACTCACACAGACACTAACACGTGCGCATACGCACATAGACAAACGCACGCAGACCCACACATGTACGCATAGAGACGCGCACACGCCCGCACACGCACAACCGCACACCAGCGTATGCTCCCGCCTGGAGGGTTTTCTGGCGCGCGTGACCTACTAAAATCGTGTGAAGTTCGCTTGTGCGCGCTTTTAGTGGCATCCTGATTAGGGTGGTATCGCGCGTCGCAGCCACTCAGCGTTGCGGGTGCACCGGCTTCCGCGAAATGTGTGAAGAAAAAAATTGGGGGGACCCCTAATCTTCGCCTTTAAGAGTTGAACGCGATAGCGAAATTCTGTCCCGAGTGCCTACTTCAACCACTTAGTGCATATTTGCTGTGCACCCACTACGTGGTGTTAAGGGAATACGCGCACTAAGGTGTGTGCCGTTTGTAATGGGTGGCCGGCTTTAAACTACGAAATCGGTATGATAGTCACATATTCTGACGCCCGATGGCAATGTGCGCTTGTACCACGTAATATTCCTGGGATATTACATGTTATATTGCGACGCCTATATAAAGGACGCTTGCGTTTGCGAAGCATGAAAGTTATTTTCACTGCATTTCCAAGCAGATGAAGTTCTTTTCACTGTATTTCCAAGCAGAGGCATGGCTGTGTGGTAGAACACCTGCTTGCCACGCAGACGGCCCGGGTTCGATCCTCACTCGGACCCGGAAATTTTTGTTATTTATTTTATTTGCATCTTTCTCGATTTTTCGGTCACGCACAAGATGATGATTTTTCGCTCACAACCAACGACGCCGACGCCGACACCGGAATTTCTGCGAAACGAGCTGTTAAACGCTATCGCGTTAAAAAAAATGGAAACGTCAGGCCTGCGCGGAAAGCGCAGAACAGTCCCAACGAAAGCTGGAAGAGCGGCATTTCTATAGAACCAGTTGCGAACTTTCTTGGGGCTATAATACAAGTGCGCTTGCAAGGTACCCACTACGCCATAAATTGATGCGGTGGCTGATTGATTGATTGAAATAACTTTATTCAGGTCCTGCGGGACGCGCTCTAGCGCGCAGCGGGCAACTCCCACGTCGGGACCGCCAGGGCTGATCACGATGAAGAATTATGGCTGAGCCCTTTGTAATGGGTTGGAAGCCTTCAATGACCCATTCGTTACGCAATTCTTATTTTGTGGCGCCCGGTTACACATCTGACATTCTGTGACGCCTGCTTGTTATATTATTCTTCTACCACGCTATAGTACACATATGTTAACGCGGTTTCTTCCCAACATAACGCTTTTATTGGGTATTTGTGCTCGGGAGTTCCGAGCACTCCGGCATGGCTCGATCTATGGTAGAATATTGAGCTGCTATTTAGAGGACGCAGAGTTTTGACCCTGTTCCAGAGTGGCTTGGACTTCTGGACGCTTACGTTTGTTTACGAGACTTTTGAAGATTCGTTAGATTGTGTGAAATGTGTGTTTTTTGCATGTGGGCATGTGAGCGTAACTCTGGAACGATGAATTGTATTAAAATATATGGCAAGATTTGATGGCATTATTTCCGTGTATTAAAGGGGAAAAAAAATCAACGATTTCCAGCGAAGAAGAGTTACTTCAAAGGAAAGGGGTTAGCAGTAGATACGATGTGCTAGTGCCTGGCATTGCACCTAGGACGGTGCACTTGTGCAGCGGATGACGTTGCCCAGGTATACATGTTTGATCTTGCCTAATAAAGTTTTCGTCTGATCGAGGCGCTGGTGTCGTTCCCTTCCTCTTTGTCTCTGTCATAGTTCGCGCTCGAAGGTTCTTAAGATGTATCTTCTTTCTCCTTCTTCCCTTTCTTTCTCACTATTTCGTTCTCTCTTTCTCTCTGTACTCGTTCTCTCGCCCATTCGAGTTGTTGCATCCCACGCCGGACAACTCGGCACAGCGAGAACGCGCACGCCTGGCGCCCGTGTCCTGAGAGCGAAGCAGAAGGTGCAGAAGAGGACAAAAAGAGCGCGCGCCGGCCGAGTTATTGCGTCACACGTGCTAGAAAGGTAGAGGCCATTCATGATGATGATAGTTTATGCAAACGTATAATGGCATAGCGAAAAGCATAACGTCTCCGCTGTAAAAAAAAGAAAGAAAGAAAGAAAGAGATAAAGAAAGAAAGAAAGAAAGAAAGAAAGAAAGAAAGAAAGAAAGAAAGAAAGAGAGAGAAAGAAAGAAAGAAAGAAAGAAAGAAAGAAAGAAAGAAAGAAAGAAAGAAAGAAAGAAAAAAGCACTGCTACAGAATATCGGCCCAGGTCGGTCACTTTGAAGCACTTTCAGTTTACGGTCAGCCATTTCAGGCCAGGATCAAGAAAGACACCACAACAACAGTCGTACGTACATTTTCTGCGCGGAAGCGGACGCAGCGTTCGCAGATATCTCGTATCATAATTTCCCAACAACGAACGAGTCAGCACCCTTCGAATGGAATATCACTGTATTGTCCTTCAACCTTTCAATTGTGCGTTATCTAAGCGATTCCTGTTGGTTCACTGTTTTTTTTTTCTATATATTCTTTTATTATTGCGTCAGCCGCTTTTGTTCAAGCGTCAACAATACCAGAAAACGCTCACGTCTTTTTTTATTTTTTTTTTTTGTCTCGAATAACTAATGACTACGTGGAGCTGTTCTTGGTCAGCACGTTTTTCTCAACGCTAGGATGAACGCCTATAAACAGAAAGACAAACCCAGTAACTTATATGACGCTACGAGCTTGTGTCAGCTCCTACAAAACAGGTGAGTGGACAGAAAAATAACGGTCCAATCGGATCATTAAGCATCTCAAACGCGGTAGCGTAGAGTCTTTTTGGTCTATTTGTTTTCTTTTCTTCGGTGTGGTGTTCTTTCTTCGGTGTTGTATCGAAAACACCAAAGGTACTCTATTTTCTTTTCTTTTTTTTTACGGTGTGAGAGCTTCGCCTGTTTATGTATATATGCACACAACAATGTTTAGCGGGAAGAATTTATGTGATGATATAAAGTATAAAGGCATGCCCAGAATTTTGAAGAGAGAGAGAACAGATTTATTTAAAATGCCTGCAGAATCGATCAGGCTCTCTCCATGCAGAGAGAACGAGCTTTTATCGTGACGCGGCCTTTACGTCAGTCTCAGCAAATTTTTGGTCAGCAATTTTTGCCCTCTAGCGTCTGTAACAGTATAACCGCTCAACGTTAAAACAATGTGATTTTCATTTATCTTATATTTCAATCGGGAATTAATGTGGCAAGTGTAGTGCTAGTGTATTGAGTGCATAGGCTGAATGGAATGTGAATTTAGGTGAAATAAAGAAAATCAAAGATCGTATATCCCTTTCACGCCTTTTTCGCTCATTTGTGTACGGATCTTGTTTTTTTTTGCTAGTTGTATCAACTAGTGGCTAAGAAAGAGCATGATAAATTCTAGTTCAGATCAATTGAATCTGCTGCACAATAAGCTTGTCTTCATTTAACTTCGTTTTGCAGTGTACTGTTGCATTTCATCACTTTGTTGAAGGCGCTACCATGCTCATCGATTTGCTCTACATGCCGCTTTCTGCGAGCCTCGTGAAAAGTAAAATTTTTCTTTGCCCATAATGAATATCCCCGAAAGCGAAATGGCACAGTGTTTCTCGCCTGAGATTTGATTCCATTTATGGGAAAAGAGAACATGCAATTCACATCTTTCGACGGCTGGAGCGTTTCTACGCTTCTGCCACGCAATATTACATGCGTGGCATTACCACTGCATGACATTCTTACGGCGTTTTAAGACGAAGCAGTTTCAAGCACGGGCCTTCAAATTAAGAAGAGAGAGACTACATGCACAGCATAAAGTGGTAGTGAACAGAATATTCATGTTTGACAAACGTAGAAAACTTATTATAATAAAATACACTTGTGATAGTTAGTGTGAATGCACATATTGGAAAGCAAGCCAAAACAAAGGAAGTAATCATAAGAAAGAAAGATACAATACGTATTACATATGCTATCAGGCTTATGATGATGTGCTGTGCGTATTTGGCAACATTTCTAGAAAGTCCTCAAGTGTACGCTGTTCGTCTATAAGTCGGTCGAGAGCACTCAATTCACGAATGCACCCTGGAAAAAAAAAGAATAATAAAATGCTTTATGGTTGAGTGTGTGATCATGTCTGCGGCGTGTTTGCCTTGTTTTCTCGGTTACACGTATCTTGCGCGGTCTATTTTAAAACAATTGTGCAGTCACACATACAAGAACTTCAGGTGATGAAATTTCCTTCGGCTTTCGAGTGTGGGCAAACCTGTGTGGAGTTAAGCTGATGGAGACTATGGTGCGAGATAGGCTGTCCGGAGAGTTTTTGGAAAACCAACACACGTATTTGCAGACACCATGTTTGGGAGGGTTCCGCCCGCACCGGTCCGCACAGGTGTCCTGCTTCAATTAGACCGCGAAATTCTAAATCCCGTCGAATACCCCCCTCAATGACAAGGCAGTACTCGCCCTCGATTTGAAGGGGGGCTTTCGACAACGTTACACATGACATCATACTGACGCACCTTTCCCAAACCAACTGTGGACACAACACGTTTCAATATATTAGACAATTCCTCTCTGAACGACAGTCATATATCCGGATACAAGATGAAGAACACGGCCCCTACCAATTAGGCACGAGAGGTACCCCACGGGCGCGGTCCTCTCACCCCTACTGTTTAATCTGGCCATGATGAAACTACCGGCTCAGCTGGAGAATGTTGCAGGCATACAGCACGCGCTGTATGCCGACGACATTACCATCTGGGCTAAATACGGATCGGTAGGAGACATAGAAGCCAACCTGCAGCAAGCGGCGGAGATCGTGGACGCCTACGCCCGCCGCTGCGGCCTTCAATGCTCCCCGACCAAATCGGAATTTGTGCACATCCGCCCCTCGCCAAAGTGCACTACCAAAATTCAACTGTCCTTAGAAAGCGGACCCATCCCAGAACACGATGAGATCAGAGTACTGGGTCTGTTTATTCATAAACACCGCCGAGTCGATACAACATTGGCCAAACTGCGTAAGGTGGGGGGACCAGGTGGGCCGTATGGTCCGCCGGGTTTCCAACAAGCGCGGGGGGTTACGTTGCAAAGACGCCTTGCGGCTGGCGCATGCATTCGTAACCAGTCGAGTCCTCTACTCGACTCCTTACCTCCACCTGCGCAAGTCTGACGAGAACGCCCTCGAGGTGATTCTCAGGAAGATGTACAAGCGTGCCCTCGATCTCCCGATTACCACGTCCAACCAGCGCCTTATGGGCCTGGGGATGGTAAACACCTTCACAGAGCTCCGGGAGGCACACTTGACCAACCAATACACGAGACTTTCAAAGACTACGTCGGGTCGCCGCCTATTAGCCCGACTACACATCCACCACCCAACAGAGACGGAAGAGCGCGTACGCATCCCAGAAGTCTGGAGATACGCCCTGCACGTGCGCCCTCTTCCGGCCAACATGACACGTGACGACCACAGTGGCAGGCGCCTTGCGCGGGCGGAGGCACTGGCCCGCCACTATGGGAACAAACACGGCATCTTTTACGTGGACGCCTCAGGCCCTCACCATGGGGGGTGGTACACGGCTGCAGTCGTCCACCAAAACGTCGCGGTGAATGGCATCACATTCAGAGCACAGAACATAACACATGCGGAGGAAGTCGCCATCGCGCTAGCTGCCGCAGACGGGAACTCGCGCGTCATCATTACCGACTCGAGAGGGGCCTGCAGAAATATTCAACACGGGTACGTCCCTCACCTGGCGTATCGCATTTTACAAAGCAGCAATTACGTCGGGGCCCCCGCGTCCCGCATGATCATATGGGCTCCAGCACATATGGGCCTCGAAGGCAATGAAACGGCAGACGCCGCTGCCCGCGCGCTCACTCTCCGGGTAACGCCTTCAGACCCTTCCGAAATGGATCCCGAACCTAATCCGGCCTTAACGTTTCGAGAAATTACTGAATTCTACCGATTCGGCCACGCAATCTATCCTAAACCCTGTAAGGGCCTTACAAAGGCAGAGGAACACTTACTCCTCCGCCTTTACACCAAAACACTGCTGTGCCCGGCAGTTTTAAAATATTTCGATCCTGCCTGTACAGGAAAGTGCCCGCACTGTGCGGAGAAGTCTTCGGACATCTTCCATGGTGTGGGCATGCCAGTCAACCCCGCCTCACCCCAAAACCGAACCCCACCCGGGAGCACTGGGAGGCAGCCCTGCTCGGCTGTTCCGACCTGGCGAGCCAGAAGGCCCTGGTCAACCGAGCCCGAGTCGCGTTGGTCGCCAATGGGCTTCTGTAAAGAGGAGCCCACCTAGTGGTTCTGAGGGGTGGCCCGCACCGGGTCATCTCCCACCTACTCCCTGTATATACCTCAAATAAAGTATTTCTCTCATACCGATTCTGTCGGGGAGTCGAGGTGACGATATCGGTTAAAAATCAATCTAATCGTTTTACTCTGCCCACTTTCGAGCATGCTGATACTACTACATCTGAAGGGGAACCAGATTATGTTAGCATACTCCAAGATCAATCTGACAAGTGCGATGTATGCCAGAAGCTTAGTGTCACAATTGGCGGGTCACAGCGTCCGCTTTAGGAAAAACAATTAGGCCTATGTAAGGCTTTATCGGCAATGCTTTCTATGTATTCTGTCCAATTGTAGTCTGTGCGCCCGCCTTTCATCTAGTCACGGCCGGATGTTTACGGTGGCGTGCAGCCATGGACGACCAGGAAAACGCTTTGCCCCTCCCCCCCCCCTCCCCCCTCGCGCCCTCTCACATCCCCTCGCAAGATTTCCGTGTACCGACTGCTCCTGTCGAGGCGCACGCGTTCCAATCGCAGATCTCGCGATAGGAATCCCGCTCGGATCTACACGCTCCGTTCGCGATCCAGAAGAGTTATGTTGAATTGGAATTCAACATAACTCTCCTGGATCCGATCTCACGTTACTGTATTAAACGCTGGTGCAAGAGAATGTGGCCGCTCCAGGGATATTTATCGCACAGTCTGTTCTCGTTGATAGCGTAGCACTTACAAGGGTATACGAGCCGCACGCTGATGGCGGCCGAGATAGCGAGATAGCGCGAGCGCCAGCGATGGCTACCGCGCCCGTAAAATCAGTATTCAGAGTTGCTGCTTGAGCAACCCGCCCACCCCACCCCCTTTCGAGTCTTATCATGCTCGTTAAAAACGGGCGGGGCGTTTCCTCTTTGCCTGAGCATTCGACGGCCGGCCTAACAGGTGGGATGGGGGGGGGGGAATCTTATCGCATTTGTCCTCGGAGCGACGGAGATGGGCCGGCTCGTTTGATTTCTGCTTCAGCCGCGTTCGTCGCCCCCGCTCGCGCGCTGTTACCCGCAGGTAGAACGTACGATGTGCTGAGGGGATCTTATCAATTTGGACTTTATACGGGACATGACGGCGATGGCGACGGTGACAGTAAAAACCCGTTGAGACTGTCCATATAATTGCTATCGCAATAATAATTTTGGTCTGGTGGCACTACTTGTACAAGGCTGGAGCCATCAAAGGAGCTTGCGATCACCTAACTCCTTCCAGCATTTGATGCGGCTCGTCTACTCAATCTGCTGGGTGTGCTTCGGAGTGAAGACCACGTCAGTTCGGTCTCAACTTTGCTCTCTCAATGTAAACGCTAGGTTAGTTAAAAAATAAGCATTCATATATAAGATCGTTGTTTTGCGATGAGAGTAACATATCGAGATGAGTATGCATGACTTGCCAATATAACTTGCCGGGACTGAGGCATCTTAAGATAACAAGCAACTGAAAGACACACGCTGAGCAGTAGCTGTGCGCAAAAATTTGCTGTCAAACTCGCAGAGCGAGGGTCGACAACGCTGTTTTTTTTTCTGTTTCTTTTTTTTTTTCGTTGCCCACTAATGTTTTGTCGTGCCCCTAGTAAGAGGGCGGCTTCCCTTCCGAGACCGTTTTCACTCCAGAATGTTTATTTAAACCTTCTGACGTGTGCGTCAATCACCTCGTGCTTCTGGCGATTAAAACTTCAGGATTTATTGCTAATCTCAAAAAATTGCTGTAGCAAGTATGTTATAGCAAGTATCGGTCGGCACTCCAGCGATTACCCTCAGGAAGAAAGTGTCCTAACTTTTTTTCTCTACCGCGAAGTACTAAAAAAAAAAAAACAGAGCAGTCAAAAAAAAAGAAATGACGTAATTGCATCGGGGGGTACATGCACAATTGCTGATCGCGTGCCGTGAAGCACTCTTCCGTGTTATCGTCAGTTCTATAAAAGCTCTTAGCGAGAGGCGGGCCCAAATATCCGTGAAGCTGGTGAAGCCCTGTGCTGAAAAGCGCGCTAATGCGTATGGACTCGAAGCAGATTTGCATGGAATGAGCGCTTCCGCGCTGCCTCCCCGCTTCAGGAACCTTTGTTCGTCATTACAGACACTGCTTTCAAAGGTTCCCTGTGGAGGCATAGCACTTTTGTATGGGTCTTCTTCGCGGTTAGAGCGCATTGCCTATTGGGGGGTTCCTTAATTAAAACTTTGCGGAAACTTTGTACTGGCAAGGTGATAGGCTGTTTCATTGTACCAGCTGTGACACCTAAAGTGTATCAACGACGTTGAAATGTGTCTAATACATGCTCTTTCAAGGGGTACTGGCCAAAATCACGATTCTCAATTTAACTCCGCCGTATAAATCTTCTGTACACCCGCTCCCAAAAGTTTCCGGAACGCAGGGCTCCACTGAAAATGCGAATTTCTGCTCTGTTAGTGCACGGCGCATCTAACCTAGCAGGTAGCTGCGTAGGTCGCAAGGACTACTACAAGCTGGAACATCTGTTTGGAGGCTATGTTCAAAGACAAAGAGGGAATATATCATTTTCGGAAATTTCGTGTTCCGAAAACTTTTGAGGGCAGGGGGTACAGAGACGTCTCCGAGTAAACGCTGGTAAGAGATTTTGTTTCGATATTAAAGTCAATTTCCGCATGGCACAACCGCTGACATCAAGACTAGCGGGACGAGAGGTTACAGTGTTAATTCTAGTGACTTCACGCTCCAATATAGCTAGTTGTCGTGACGTCAGGCAGCAATACATACAAAATAGCAGCTTGTGTGTCACCAACGAAGCCACGGGGCGGAGCGGGTGAGGAAATGTCACGATATTTCGACCGTGGACGTGAAGAGAAACTCATACTATTTTGTGAAGTCAGGGTACTGCAGGAACCGAAACTAGCTTTGAAAAACACGTTGTAATTAATTTTTGAGGGTGCTCTCACACTTACCAGTACATTTTCTAGGTTTTCGGGGACTTGGTATTTTTTTATTTATTTACTTTTGTTGATGTGATGCATAAGGAGATATCGGCGAACAAAGAAGGCACCGACTACTCCTTAGCTCTTGAGTGGATATTGAGGACACAACTTAAGATAGAAAATATGCACAGCTGCACTTGGACAATAAAGCACACGAGCACACGTATGTAAAAAACACACTCACACACACACATCAATCAACACCATCGCAACGTAAAAATAAAAGTCCGAAAGGCAATTCATTAGACGCGAGAAAAAAGTGGCCAACTGAATATCGTCCTGTCAGTACCGCTTTAAACTCACCGATATGCTCGTGTAAGTTCTTGAACCAAAAGACAACGATGCCCTTGACGCTAATCTGATTAGTTAGCTTATAGGACTCAACGCTCCAAAGCGACTCATACTATAAGATATTCCATAATTGAGGGCTCCAGGTAATTTCAACCTCCCGGGGTTCTCCAGCGGCAACAGAAATCACATTCTGCACCGACCTCTGGCATATTGCATCCATCGAAGTGCGACCGCCGCGGCAGTGATCAAACCAGCGTCTTTCGGGTCCGCACTCGAACACCGTAACCACTGAGCCACCCTTGAGGCCGTTCATCTTGTAATATTCTGCGTTATCTGTAATATTCTGCAGATTCCTTCTTCGGTATGTCTTGGTTTCAGTACGGACCTTCACCACTTGTATGGTTGAAGAGTTGCGGTAGCGACAGAACATGCCAGGAAACAGAGTCGAAAAGGTCGATCGAGGTTTTTAGCTTGCCGTATACTGTTCATGTGACCGGGTTACCAAACTAGCGGATCGAATCTGCCGATGCGGAGGCCTCTACGGAGCGTTGACTTGCTTTAACAGAACGAGAGGCCTCACCACACGTGCGCGTTGCAGCGTGTCAGAGCGTGGCTACGCGAAGCTGCCTACCCTCTCTCTCCATAGGGAGAGGGCGCGGCGCCGCGTCTACAAGTTACGTGCTGACGCGCTCCAACGCGTACGTGCGGTCAGGCCTTAAGCTACTCGTCGGATACGTGTACCTTTGCGGGAATTCCGCAGAACTCATTTGAGTAAACTTTCACCCCAGTTCTGCTTCCTGCTTTTGTGAGCCTGAGTATACAGTGTTTCCCCCTCTTGGTAAGAGTAAAGATGTCCTAGCACGTGCATGAAATCATGGAAACGTATTACATTAAATGACACATCTGTTATTCTGCGTGTTAGCGAGTTCAGTTTCGCTCAATCTTTTCTACAGTCAGGGTTTCTTGTCATTCCCTCAATCCAGTGTTGACGAGCATGTGAGGCGGTGATTCGCGCGTGGTTACTACGCCTATATACCTCGCTGCTGTTCCGAGAATAAAATTTGTTTCGAGTGACGCCATTTTCTGTTCTGTCTCGAGTCTTTCCTTGATAGTCACGATTCTTTTTTTTTTTTTTGTATTTCATTATGTGGTTAAATAGGAATCGGAAAGAGGACAAAAAGAGATATAATAATAAAAGAAGAACGCACACGTGCATACACAGGAAGCACCTCCATGCGTTGTCGTTCAGATCGACCGGTGGAACGCAGAATAAGAAGATGCGCGAATAAGGGAGAAAGTTATTTACATATAAACAGCTTTTTCGCGTACAGCAAGGACTGCTGGCTGTGCTCACTGCATGCCCCATGAAATGCCATTCTTTTTTTTTTTTGGGGGGGGGGGGGGGTACTGGCTCAACCAGCCAGCCGAGACCAAGGAATAAGACCACTACGTTCTCTGTAAGAAGGTGAACTTTTCTGATAGGTCAATGTCGTACGCTGACCTTTCGTTGTAGCTTGAAGATGCCCTCATTTCCCGCTTCTTTATAGCAAGTGCACACGCGTACACAAATGAACGCTGTGTATATGTATCTTTGCCATCTTCTTCTATGGGTTCTTGTCAATGTACAAATTCAGTTGTTCTTTGACTACTGCACCGAATAGCTTTAGTAGCAACGTCTTGCACTGCATTGTGGAACACAGTAAAGAGACACAGACCAAACAAACGTGCTTGCGTTGTTTGTTTCTCTTCCTTTGCGTTCGTGTGCGCACGTGTTACTTCTTCGATGAATCCCTTTGAACTATCTCAACTTTCAGCCATTCTAGCCTTGCAATTAGTTTCATTCACATTCGCATTAACCTTTTAAGTCCTTGCTCACGCATATTCGTACTGTTACGGGGGGGTCTATTGAAAAACTCAAGCCCGCCTCTACAATGACGGAAGAGGGACCAATGCAACAACAACCCGGTGCCACGGTGACTACAGTGCTCTGCCCTGGTCCGTTCCCTCAACGCGACCCACCTATCTTCAGCGGTGCAGAAGAGCAAGATGTGTAAGACTGGCTCGCTGAATACAAACGAGTGAGCGTGATAAACCGCTGGGACGACGCAGGAAAGCTTAACTACCTGTCATTTTACTTGAGCGGTGTGTGCCAGCCTGATGGCGATGGGCCTCCGTGCTTGCCGATCTTCTTCCTCACAGTACAGTCAAAGGAATACGTGGAAGAAAGTTTTGAAGGCGAGATAACTTGAAATCGATTTGTGTGGGCACCCATAACCTAGAAAATATCAAATTCTATGAGGCCTAGAAACGAGCTAAAAATCAATGTTAAAGTGTACGCCGCCTAACCGCACTCAAGACAGAGCACCGTACGACATCGACATCAACTTGGTCTCAATGTAAAGAACCTACAAACACCTACGTCATGAGTTCGTGTTGGCTTTCATGCTCCTCTGTACGCTCTCTCCCGCGATTGTCTACGTGGTGACCACGAGCACGCGTTGTCGTGCGTGGTGCACATGCGGAACACATCACTGTTTTGTGTGTTCACGTGGCCAGCTGTATTTACAAACAAGCCTACGCTGGGTCCCGCCTCTTCAGGCGCTCACTGAAACCGAAACTGTGATTGGACGCTGTAAGAACGTCTTCAAATAATCAACTCTCGCACGCTCGAACAAACAAGTGTCCCAGACATGATAACTTGGTCGTCAGCTACTTATTGCAACCGAACTGAAAAGATGCAACACTTTTAACCCGCTGTTTACTCAGATTTAACAAGCCTGGAACTGGCCTTAATTTTGTTTATCAGTACCCATTCATTTAAGAACATTTTATGCTGCCTGTGAAATTCGTGTGACGTCTTGTTACGAAGAACCTGTAACTATTATGTATATATATTTTTTGTGTGTGTGTGAAACTCACTTATAGTATGCCCCACGTTGGGCTGATGCAAGTTGCATATATAATTTATGCGTTACAATGGTATTGTTCGACTGAAGACATGTTGGAGCGAAGAAGACGAGGATAAATAACACTGTAGACAGGACAGCTGACAGTGTGTGTTCTTTTCCGGGAGCTTATACCCCCGTCACTTTAAAAGCTTTAAATGATGTAGCCTAATGCTTAACCGTGGTTCACAATATTAACCGCAGTTAACGCGAACGCGGCTTGCCGTTTACTACACGGGTTCAGTTCATTTGAGCAAGCCGATGAAATCACGTGCGGATCATGTGGTCAGCAAAAAGTTTGGCCACATCCTCGGCATGTTTCGTGGTACGGAACAGCCCTTACTCCGCGACAGTGTATTGATTCCTTCGACCTTCGACTGCGTATTCAGGTGTTTGCGGTTCTATGAGACGGCCAGACACAAACAAGGCAAAAAGCAATCCCCCCCCCCCTCCAAGAAATAATGTGTAGCGATACTCTCTCGATAATTCCCACCGAGAACGGAATAATCTTTGTTGCTAACCACCCCATGGCGAACCTAGTTTTCCACCAGTCCTGCTTGACTTTTTTTCGCCGACTGGAGTCGCGTTCCGTGGGAATTCTCAAACAACACGAAGCTGCCGATTAACTTGCGCCGGGTTCGCGGCTGGTGCGAAGCTTGTCCGCCATCTTGTCTGCTTCTCTGTTTGTGAAGATTGTGCTTGCCTTGCTCGGTTTGCGATAACCACGGTGAGGAGACCAACTGGCTGTTACGCCTGCCTTGTAGTTACCCCTAACCGTGGTTAGTTGTAACCGTAGTCAGCTTAACCGTGGTTAAGGCTGTCCGGATGACAGGGGTATTACATATTTGCGCAGTACGCACGACAAACAAGCTCTAACCAAAGATTTGTTCGAATAGTTTCTCGAGGGGTCTTCGCAAGCGTTGAAGCTCTTTTCTGCGTCACTTTTCTTTAACGTCCCTTTTTTTCATTAACTTGTTACTTTTTACTTCTGTGTGCCACGTAGCACGGTCGTGTGAGGCTTTAGCAACTATTTCACTCATCTTGTATGAAGTACTTGTTCATTCATTTTGTTTGTATACGTTACATCTATTTTTTTTTGTTTATAGTTCGAATGAAGAAAGCTTGGCAAAACCTGGCGTCACTGCATGCGTACGCAGCGTAGGTTAAGGAAAAGAGGAGGACAACAAATGCTGCCGAATACCAGGCTGTGCGTGACATGCACGCTAGCGCACCGACTTCACAAACATTCTTGGAGAGTCAGCTAGCAGAGGCGCGAGAAGGATTCTACGAGTGCTCTGTAGCACAAGTAAACGCAAACAGCGATGCGTAGGTCAGCGTCAAGCAAGCATTTTGCGGAATTCGAGATATGCAGCGCCGCTACCCTTCCAGTTGGAGATCAGCAAGTCTCTTAACTCAGAACTTCCCAAGCGAAGGCGTCACCGCTGAAGATGTGCGTGACTAAACTAGCGATCTGTGCTCGTCTCGCGTCTGCACGCGCGTAAACATTGGGCGATCGAAGTGCACGGTATTGCGACCGGGGGAGCGGGTAGGTGGGCGGCCACCACGAAGAGTTGGGAGACCTCAGAGCTTAGAGCCCGACCTTCCGGACGGCTTTTTCTTTCAAAGCAACCGCATTCACAACATTCACAGTGAATATGATCTTTACAGAAATATCTTCAAATCACGACTCACGACGCCGAGCCTCCTCTCCGGTTATTCAATACTGGCCTTCTCCATTGGTGGCAGCCAATCGAAAGAGGGCAAGGAGGCCCACAATGCTGGTGTGGAGCAATCCAATCGGAGCCGGGACAGCATGTGAGACAGCCCACTGAACTGTCGCCAGCCTCATTGTTTTTTCTCCCCTTCTTTATTGCGATAGCAATTATATGGACACTCTCGGGTGATTTTTGCCGTCATGTCCCGTATATATATATATATATATATATATATAAGTAAAAGCCTCGAAGAAAGATACCCGCGGGTAACAGTGCGGGAGAGCGGGGGCGACAAACGCCGCTGAAGCGGACATCAAACGAGCCGGCCCACCTCCGTCGCTCCGAGGCGTATGCGAGAAGATCCCCCCCGCCTGTTCGACCAGCCGGGGAATGCTCAAGGAGAGGAAACGCCTCGCGCGTCTTTAACAAGCGCGGAAAGACGCGAGGGGGGGGGGTGTCCCTCATGCAGCCACTGGGGCCTTTGGTTTTACGAGCGCGGTCGTCGCTCGCGCACGCGTCATCTCGCAATCTCAGCAGCCGACAGCGGGCGACTGGCTCCTACCTGCTCCGCTCTCAACGCGAGGACATTGTGCGAACAGTGTCCCTGGAGCGGCCGTATGCTCTTAAACCAGCATTTTGTAGAGTTGCGTGAAATCGGATCCAAAAGAGTTAGCTGCCAGCCTCACTTCGATTAACATTAGAATTTGTTGTTATCGCATTCACTGCTTCACCCTTGTGGTGAAACTGACTTTTTTTTCCCTCGAAGCATGCTGCTTTCCTCGGAGACCCCAAGGCAGCGAAAGCCAGCCAGGCAACGGCTACGTTTAGAGGTAGGGTCGAATAAATGCATGGGAGAACGCGTTCGGCATAGGTTCACGTGCGGACACAGCCACCGCGGATGGCACCTGCACGCCTGTGCATGTCGTTATCCCTCCTGCCTCACGGGAAATGCAGGCCCGGTCACAACAAGGGAAACGCTGACATTTTAATGTTATCACTGGTACCAAAGGCTCACGTTATTTGGCGTGGGAACGCACCTGAGAGTACCGCAATCGCAACGATTTGTGAATGGGTTGTCAACGGTGACTGGTGAACGTTCAAAGGGTGGTGTCCTTCCCTACCGCATCCACTCGTACACTACCCGCATTGTTTGGTACCGTCTGAAGTTAACTAACGTTGGATAACTGATTATAGGTTTTGGCTAACATTGGGTAACGTCGGTTCATACAGGCTAATCGTTGTTAAGGCGCCAACATTATCTCTATTAAATATCATTTTAGTGATGCCCTAGCATATACATAGGCAACAACCGGAGTTGGTATTTCCCGAGCTTCAATCGTAAATCAGTCATCAACAGTGGCGTAAATCATGGGGGGGGGTCAGGGGGTCCTGACCCCCCCCTGTGCTCAGGCTGGGGGGGGGACACCCCATGCAAGGGTTCCCCCCTCGAGATTTGCCTTCCAAATTTGAATTTCTTGAGAGTCAAGGACAATGCACTATCCGTAAAACCTACTCTGAGATCTGAAGCACTTTCATTGAACAGAAACTAAGTACTTCTAGCCGGTACACACGATGGGGAATACCTTTATGCGTTAGAACAAAAAGTGGTACAATTTTAATCGCATAATTTAACCCGAATGACGCAGCTGCAAAAATGCTAGCGGCTTCATACAAGTTGCTATTAGAAACTAACTTCGCCATGCAATGTCGCTTACTATTGGACACTCTGTGCTATTTTTTTCTGACTAGGCGCGATGTTCATGCTTGTTTTATAATAATAATAATAATAATAATAATAATAATAATAATAATAATAATAATAATAATAATAATAATAATAATAATAATAATAACAATAATAATAATAATAATAATAATAATAATAAAATAATAATAATAATTATTATTATTATTATTATTATTTATTATACGATAATGCATAACTTTAATATCGTGTGATTAAAAATAAAGCATATGTATAAAAACAAAATGGCCGCCATTGCAAGATGTGTGTCCCCCCCTTGTGGTCTTTGTGGATTTACGCCACTGGTCATCAATAATCGTCTATCCGTCATCCCGCCCGGCCCACCTACCCGCCCGTTCGTCCGTCCATCTATCTATTCATCCGCGAATTAAATGTTTACCATTTATTAAATGTGAATTATCTATCTATCTATCTATCTATCTATCTATCTATCTATCTATCTATCTATCTATCTATCTATCTATCTATCTATCTATCTATCTATCTATCTATCTATCTATCTATCTATCTATCTATCTCAGCGGAAACGACAATGCAGATATATATATATCTATATATATATATATATATATATATGGTCAAGAAATGAAGGAGCACACTTACGAAAATTTAATATTTTTTACTGGTTAACGCTTCGGCCGTGGCACGGCTTTCGTCAGAATGAGAAGGCCGTGCCACGGCTGAAACGTTAACCAGTAAAAAATATTCAATTTCCGTAAGTGTGCTCCTTCATTTCTTGACTATATGTGCACCGGACCCACAGAACTTTCTTTTGAATCATATATATATATATATATATATATATATATATATATATATATATATATATATATATGGCACAAATATCACGCGCCGTGCGCTAGTTCAAGCTACGGCTCTAATTGAACCAACCTGTGACCAAGTAGAGGTCGGGGTCGCACGCTCCAATACCGTGATCCAACAATGCGGCGTGCCTTGCTGTACATAGTCAGGAATTACTGCTGAATGCCGGAGTGACTTTTACCATATAATTTTTTTGAACTTGCTCCCAGTGAAATGTGCAGTAGCCTCTCTGCATTACCTTCCCATATGAATGCGGGACACGCCAGCCACATGAACAGCTTTCAAGGAGCGCGTATCCAAACAATGATCTCTAACAACACGTGAAAGATTCCAGAATTTATATTTAGTGGGCGATGCTAGCTCTCGTTGCTGTAGCTTTTTTTTTTTTTTTTGTATGCTTATCCTGGACTTCACGTATTCGTGTCGCAAGACCTAGTCCCTGAATCACTGATGCTAAATCGCTTTTCCAACTGTTTGCATGCCCGTACTATCGTGCTGCCCGCAACGAGATGAGTGCTTCATGGGACAAGATGAGATTTCAACTCGTAACGAAAATGGCTTTAAAAAGATTTGCATCGCACTGAGTAAGAAGACGAGAAAGATTCCGCACCGTGTCCATCCATGCGTTCGCTTGCTGCACATTTCACAAACATTTCAAATTGCCCAATGCACTTGCTCAAAAAGGAGACGATGGAACGTTTAGAAGGTAGACATGATCGTGAGAAAATATATTCATGTCTAAGAATCTATGCCGACTGCGAGGCAACGAAATCCTCGAGCGACGCATACAGTAACTTCCTCGCCATCTGTTTTGCCATTTGTCTCCATATGCCTGGATCCAGTTGCGTCATTCATGGTACCAAGTGCTTCGAAAAGAACCGTGTAAGTCCTAGCATAGATGGCAGTCAAGTTACTGGAAAAGTTTTTCTTTCTTTTTTACGAGGAGCTACGCTGGGTTCCATCTAAGCACTCATGCTCGCGGATTCAGTCTTGCTGCTTCTAACGCGTGCCCGACACATATATACGAGCTGACGATTCGAAGGGCTGCGCACCATCCTTCTGCAGACGCTGTGAGAGAATATCACAAATACGATTTGCGCAACGCACTGAGGGAATAAAATTGCTGCAGTGCTCGCTCAGACGCTCGAAAGCGCATTCCGCGTACCAGTAATGTGTTTGCGCGCGCGCGCACACACACACACACACACACACACACACACACACACACACACACACACACACACACACACACACACACACACACACACACACACACACACACACACACACACACACACACACACACACACACACACACACACACACACACACACACACACACACACACACACACACACACACACACACACACACACACACACACACACACACACACACACACACACACACACACACACACACACACACACACACACACACACACACACACACACACACACACACACACACACACACACACACACACATTGTGCACGCCGAAAGGAAGTATGAGATGTCATTTTAGCACACACACACACACACACACACACACACACACACACACACACACACACACACACACACACACACACACACACACACACACACACATTGTGCACGCCGAAAGGAAGTATGAGATGTCATTTTAGCTGCTATCCCTTTGTCAGAGCTCTCACAAAATCAGCTTTAAAACTGCAGTTTGTTACGGCAGAGTTAGTCGTGTAGGCTAACCAATCGAGATACAGAGATAATAAAATAGGGCAAAGGCAGGGAAGTGCATATTTTCCCAACTTTGCTCAGTAAACTTTCGTGTTGGCGATAGTTCGTTCTGGCAGACTAAGAGTGACCTGCTGGGCAACGTGCAAGGTCGATATCAGGAATTGCCCATTTCAGGGAAATTCCGACTTTGACAAAAGCGAATTCCTGAAACGCTTTCCCACGATAGCATGGTGGTTCATTCGTTGGGCCATTCTACAGACTGACGAAAACTGGAAAGAACATAAAAGGCACTACGCCGAAGAAAGAAAGAAAGAAAGAAAGAGAGAAAGAAAGAAACAAAGAAAGAAACAAAGAAAGAAACAAAGAAAGAAACAAAGAAAGAAAGAAAGAAAGAAAGAAAGAAAGAAAGAAAGAAAGAAAGAAAGAAAGAAAGAAAGAAAGAAAGAAAGAAAGAAAGAAAGAAAGAAAGAAAGAAAGAAAGAAAGAAAGAAAGAAAGAAAGAAAGAAAGAAAGAAAGAAGCAGTTCGAGAAGCACGTCCACGCCAAGCTTCACTTCGACCTATTTCCCCCATTTGGGAAAGGGCTACCGAATTTTTTCACCGTAAATGTTTTTCGTTTTTCGGTTAAAATAACGTTCATTGATTCATGGACTGATTGCCTGACTGACTCATTGAACGACTGATTGCCTGCCTGCCTCGACCGACCGACTGACCGACCGACCGACCGACCGACCGACCGACCGACCGACCGACCGACCGACCGACCGACCGACCGACCGACCGACCGACCGACCGACCGACTGACCGACTGAATAATTGAACGACTGACTGACTGACTGACTGACTCAATAAATGGACGACCGACCGACCGAGCGACCGATTGATTGATTGATTGATTGATTGGTTGATTGATTGATTGATTGGTCGCATTAGCCACTGTGAACCTCAGTGGACTTGAGTCGCTCTGTGGTCACCAGTCGCAAATGGCCTGAGCGGCTGCTGCTAGTCCGTCGCCTAGCCAGGGCTGGAGGGTTGGGGGTGTTGAACCCTCCCTCCCCCTCGCTCACGGAAAAAAATTCTGGTTACATTACTGCTGCTATTCGCACGTGCGAATGAGCCGTATGAGGGGCTGATAATAAAAAAAAAGGGAATGATTGCTCCCTTGCCGACTTAATGAGGGAAAGCTCAGCGAATGACTTCGGTGGCAGATTATTTCAGCGCTACAAGCATTAAGCCATGTCGCATAGCACGGAAATGAAAGCTCAGACCAGTCCGTCGCGTGGATCAGTGGTTATGGTGATCGGCTGTTGACGCGAAACTCGCGAATTCGATCCCGGCCGCGGCGGTCCCATTCCGGTGGAGGGGTAATGGTGTAGGCCCGTGTTCTGTGCGATGTCAGTGCACGTGAAAGAACACCAGATGGGCGAAATTTTCGGAGCCCTCCGCAATGGCGTGCCTCATACTGTGGTTTTTGCACGTAAATCCCCACATATCATTATCAAATATTGGGCCAGATCTTATTTCGTTTGCCATAGTTCTAGAAAATGGGTGAGTCTGTCGAAGTGCGCTTGTTCGCGTATCATATAGTACAGCATCAAGTGACGGCAATGATATAGTGACTATGTTTATAAAGGACAATCTTCAGCTGGCTTCATACAGAGTGCGCACGTTCTAGAGAAAGAAATTGTGTTTCATTACAGTTCATTTGATCACCTCAGTGGTTGGTTAGCAAATAAAATACATTTCAGCAGTGTTGAAAAAACGGTGCGACAGTCGCAAGAGCCAACGTTTCGACAAGCTGTCTTATCGTCTTCAAGGCTGCAAGACTGCATGTGCACGTTTGGTATCTTCTCTTCTAACCCTAACAAGAGAGGAGGAAAGGGAAGGAACAAGTTCGCGAATGAAGGCGCGCCGGAACATTAGGAAAATATACTGTTTCATGTGTGTGTCTGTGCGGATGTTTGTGCGCATGCGTGCATGTGCTGTGAAGAGTGGGACAATGGCTCGGAGGAAGGGGTTAAATACGAAGAGGAGAGAGCAAAATAGAACAGCCGGCTCACAGCAAGGGTGCTATTTCTGTGTTGTTCCCTTTACAATTTATATATATATATATATATATATATATATATATATATATATATATATATATATATATATATATATATATATAAACACCCGAGCTTCAAGTCGGTGTGGGAAAGTACTAGATAAATACAACTCATACGGAAGATGCTTCTACGGGGGAAAAAAAATTTACGTAAAGCAGGCAATGATGTGACGTTCTAGGAAACATTTCCTCTCTTCTCGTTCTTCAAAACTTTTAATGATGTACGAAGTATATCTTCCAGGAATCGCTAGATACACTCAAGATGTTAAGTCTATCTCTATTACTGTGACACGTGGCATCGTTCCTTCCACTTGAATAAAAGTGGAACGATATGCATGAAATTTGCATCGCGCCACTGTGCTGTCACTCAGGGAGCAACAAAGAAGCGATTCGTAAAAACGATTTCAGCCCTCATGCAAGGCAAATCAAATTTGCTTGCCAAGCTGCATTTCTTGAACTTTCACTACTTTTTTTTTATTCTATGGTTGCCGTATTTTTTAATAAAATTTCACGCATTTTCGATTCGCTCGCCGGTTCTTGCACAAGAAATACTCACCACGCAAGAAGGGCCACGGTCGTTATTCTGTGCCTTCATGCGAGAACCTCATCAGTTCACATGTGGGAAGTAGTATCCAAATACAAGAAGCGCAGCGTAAGCAATAAATAATGTCGTAGCGGCAACAAGCCTGATGCTGGTAGCTTGTCGCATATTGGAAGCAATTCTGGCGATTTTTCGCTTTCCTTCAACGTGCCCACCACATGAACGGGAACAGCGTGGCCAAGACATTTTTCAGGTTGCGCAGTGATATATGGGTATAAATAAATTCGGGAAAATCGTTTTCTCTGGAAGTGAATGAATCACTTCCTCCCTTTTATAACAACATGACGTGGTGGTTCCTCGAAAGGTGGGTTACAGGGAATGTGACATATGACGCAGTAAGTAAAAACCTACCCACCAAATTTCTGAAGAAAGCTTTCAAAATATCTGGAGTAGCAAATCAAATTTGAATGAAGAGCATGCTGCATTCACCATATCGGGCTAAGAATGCAAGAAAAAAATCTGCTCTAATACAGCGCAAATTCTTCGGTTAGTGTAGCGCTAATGGCGTTCTTGTGTAGGTCCTTGAGTAGTTCTAAATGCTCCGCTTAATAGAGCTCCCCTACCATGAAACCCGAGGAAGTGGGTAGAAAGGGCAATCCAACAATTTCCTCTGCAATCGCGCGCTTGCAGAGGCAGTGGCGCCCTCTATTCCGCGGCGCGGGTACCGGCGGGATCTTTCAGAAACACTTCTCGAGATCTTGGGTAAATTATCGCGAATAATTCCTGACTATTTTTGTAGTTTATATTATTTTTAACCTTGTTAGTTTATTTTACACTAGTTTTGAGCGTTGTTAGCCTTGTTTTGAACCAGAATTTACGCTTGCGTGGCTATGCGACGTGATACAGTGGATGGACGACAAGCCCTAAAGTGCTACACCTTTAAACAGATGAACCAAGGCACCCATTCACCTGCCACGAGGAAGGAAAGTAATATTTATTTATAACAGCAACACCGATAGCCACCAAAAAATCAGGAGAAACTTGCAGGTGACAATCTAAGAATACTACTTCCGGATTGCCAATGTTGGCGACATCATAAACCACCTACCTTTTCCTAAAAAAAACTAATAAGGTCATTTACGCATTCACATGAGATGAGTGGAAGGCGAAAGCCGTTCCGGTGTTGCTATATTACCGTGCACGTTATATCGAAGTCCCACATTGATTATTAAATTTTCATTAATTCAACAATTAATAACTTCTCCCTTGAGTATCACTTCCTAATTTGCTTTCACTAACAAAAGTCTACTGTTTAACTCGAACTAATTCAATTCTCACTTAATTTACCTTAAGTATCATCACACATATGCACAGGTCATGCTTTCACTCTTTTGTATGCTTTCGTATCCCGAGACTTTAGCGAGCACAATCAGGCAAACACCGCTCGTTTTGTATTCTCCAGGTGGCCAGGCCCCGCTCCGCGGAAGTTTTCATGAAGTCTTCAGCGCCGGAAGATAGTCTTTATCTTCTTTATCAGATCGGATTTACGCTTTCGCAAAGACAGGGTAAGCTTGCACCTCGCACCCTCACGTCGTCTTCTTTTATTGCACGATAACGAATCGACGCCGGCGTTTCGCTCAAGGCCTTCTTCGCACGAGGCACAAAGGGCTTCCGCCTTAATACAGATAAGAAAAAGCACTGAACATCAAAGACTGGCTATGTTGGACGCCGGATCCACACCACGCTTGCTTCAGTATATCTGCCATGATGATTATCAGCGCACTGTTCGAGATAAAGGAAAGAAGATTCAACGGGAAAACGAGGCAACATCCCCTCGTGGCCCTTCTGCCCTTTGTTCGCGTCATCACCTCCATGATTGCACTGGTTAGGCTCGCCCGAAATCCCCACTTTGTTATAACCATTGATTTGGTCCTTTCTGCGAAAAAGGGTAACTGTTGAGTTTTCATGCCGAACTTGAACGTTTCCGCGTTGGCGGGAGGACTGCGATGGACATAGTTTACTAGTTACCCGGGGCAACTTTTGTTTTGCGATTGGATAGGTCATAGTACTCCCACTCCGCATCTTCCTCTTTTTTCGTGCACCTGTTATCACCACTCTCTACATCTTTGTCTCTTTCCCCTGCCCCCCCTAATGTAGGGTAGCAAACCAGATGTGACAATCCTCGTTGACCTCTGTCCTTTCCTCTTTATCTCTCTTTCTCTCCGTCTGTCTGTCTCGAGGCACTTTGCCTTGTCATCTAATCTTAGTCGAAGTCTGGGTGCGTCAGCCCTCTTGGGCCTTTTACGTGCACCACACTAAGCCGTCGGGTGACTCTGTCCCTGTCGCCTTTCTTGCTGTGAATGAAGCTTCAGATTCGCAGCGTTATTTGGCCTAACAGCCCAATACGAATTCCCCCCAGAGACGCAAGCTTTGGAAGTCCCCGGGAAGGCGTCTCCTTCCTTCTTTTTTTCTTTTTTTGCATTTGTCGTCATTTCCCCGGAAGACCGGGATGTAGGATTTTCTGCGGGGATTTAGGAACACGTCCCTGAGGTTAAGGATCAACAGTGACTATTTGTCACACATAGAATACATTGCGATCTTTGACGTTAATTTTGTAGAAGGTACCCGTAACGGTGGTTTAGCGGATATGGTTCTCGAGGGATTAACCGAAGGTCGCGCGTTAGAATCCCGGCGGTGGCGGTCGCATTTCGTTGGAGGCGAAATGTTACAGGCACGTGCACTTAGATTTAGGCTGCATGTTATAGAACAGCAGCTGGTCGAAATTTCCGGAGCCATCCGCCTCCTTCATAATCATATCGTTGTTTTAGGACGTAAAACCCATAAAATTATTAATTTTGTAGAATTCAGAGATACACTTACACATACGCAGCTGGAATATGAGCCCTCGCCGCCATTATATATATCTGGGTAAACCAATTTAAAACTTGCGGTTTAATGCCATTTTAAATACTTTTTACACGCACCTGAAGGGATGTGGCAATAAAAGCTAAAGAAAGAACTGGGAAAATTACTTCATTTATGCAACCAATGAAATGATAAAGGCAATAAAACCAGTGTCAATGCTGCGGTAGATGTGAAAGAAATAAGTTAAGCATTACGTTGGGATGAGGGGCTCCGGTGGGGTCCAGTAGCATTACGCACCATGATTATGATTATGATGTGGGTGGTGGGATGTGCTTATTTAGGCGTTCCCTTTTTAACGGATGTGAACCTCCCATATCCCTGACCGGGAAGATAAAAAATGGCTGAGGTTTTACTATTGTAAACCTAGTTATCACGAGCGAAAGGAATGTTTGACTTAGTTTTTCAAAGACTGTGCACGCAGTGTTTCAAACTCTGCCTCGTCACGTGGTACCGCAGTGACCAGGCTTCGGGTAAGAGCAGCTACGACGCCACTCTGTAGGAGATCATGTGGCGTGACGTCACGCCTGCCATACTTCCGCTCCGGTGGCTCAAGGTCATTGCGACGCGATTAATGACCTCGAAAGACATGGCGGAGTAGAACTCTCGCACTAAAATAACGAAACAAAAGTCTAACAACTTACCGCCAGTTGCATACCCACAAAATTTCTCATGGTCCTCACGTGGGATTACTTAAAGGTGAACGCCATATTTATTTTCTTCTCAGTAGATGTATTAGGTGCGAAGCAAATGAGGGTCGTCTTGTCGGCGTATAATGTCGTCACGGTGTGTCATGTAGTCACGGTCCATCATAAACGGGTATGCGCCACAAAAATTGGGTAAATCCCACCACTCGCCACCGGTCCACTAATAATGAACAAGGAATCAGTTAGCCCAACAAGTAGCCGACGACGTTAGTGGAGCCAAAACCCCCCTTCCCTACATGCCATAAGGAACTGAAAATGGCCACGTAGTGAAGGATAAGAACAAAAAAAAAAAAAGGACCACCTTAGGATAAGCTGCATTTCGACGCAGTTTTCGACGGCGTTTGTGGAGCGGGAACACCCTTCCCTACAAGCGCGGTATCAGGCTTGGCTCCACTAGAGCCCCATCAAAGAAATCTCTGTCAAGACACTGCACGCTTCGCCCCTCCCCAATATTTTATCCTACCCAGCCCACCTTCGAAAGCTTTTTGCACCCAACGTGGTTTCGCGCTGCCTCTTGATAGACCCACTTTTGACCAAGCTACGATGTCATGTTATGACGTCATCATAAGACGTTACGCCATGTGACGCCACATTAGCGTCATGGTGACGTCATAGCAACGTCACAAATTTTGGCGACCTGTAACGTCATCCCACGATGATGATTTTAGGGGCGAAGCTCCTTAGGGCGTAGGCTAGTCCGGCGTCGTCCTGCGTCGTTGTCGTCGTAGCCACCCCTGTGCGATGACGATGACGCTGTCATCACGGCACAGCACATGGAATGTACCCACTATGCGTCATAACGATGACGCTGATCACGATGACGATCGCGATGCCATACAACACATGGCATCGCGATATGGTCTCACATGCATATCGTTTGACCACAAGCAACCAACCACCATCCGAGGAACCTGCATCGATCTCGTCTTTGCAAACTTTCGACTACGACCAACCCAGGAACCGCTCTCCCTCCATTTCACCGACCATAAAGCCGTTATAATGAAGGGGGGAACGGAAGCCACGGCTTATGTAAACGGTAACCGCGACCAGCGAAGAAACGAAAACAAAACGGAAAATCACGGCTCACGAATAAAATATAAATTTCTTGTATATATACACACAGTGTTTGTCACGTCTTTGATGATGTACTGGGCGAATTTCACGGAAGATTCGCGGTTTACCGATGAACCTCCGGAGCTTCGCCCACTCATCATCATTCACTCCGTGGATATGCTGTGATTTTTTTTTTTTGGGGGGGGGGGGGGGGGTGTTCATTCTTCATTCGCATGCGCGGAAAGATAGTATACATCTACGACCCTTCTGCGATATCAAACCAATGTCAGTAGCACTTCTATTTCTGTCTCTAAATTGTCTTTATAGTCTACATCTTGTTTGCTATATTTCTGCGCCAATTTGTGTATTTCCTACTTTTCGTTTCTTCGATCGTTTTCATGCAAATTGACGTTTAGTATTTGTTGGCGTAGGGCGTGTTTTAGTTTTATAATCACCAGATCAAGATAATTTAACTCGAGAAACAAATGGTTAGAACAGTACATTGTAGAAAAATTGTGACAGCCATTCCCGGCTGTACACTTTTCTCTATCTCTGTCCTTCCCCAAAACCATGAGTTCAGAAAATGATGATACCATGGTTTCAAACTAAGAACGTCAACCATGAAACAACACAGATTGTGTATAAATATAGGATTGACGTTTTCGTGTTTGTATATAATTAGAGCGCTTAATTAACCACAATCCCTGTGAGACGGCAGGGACTGTGGTTAATTAAGCGCTCTAATTACGGCAGTCAAGGCATTAACGGTCATGCCCTGTTAGGTAAAATATTCCCCCCTGGTTTTTGCCTCGGTAAGCCTTACTAAACCGGTAATATTGTTAATATCGCGGGGCCTGAAACTTCAGTTTGGCTCTAACTAGTAACGCTTTCGCGATCTCAGGGCGTAATCGATCATCCCTGAAAAAAAACAATATAGCTAAAATTTTCACACGAATTTCTTTCCTTGGGCCGCGTTTTTATTTTACCTTGGCTCTTCCACGAGAGCAATATTGAACTGTTCCACGTGTCTGATAGGTTGATTAATCACGATGGTCTTAATCACGCGATGTTCACCTTGCCCCTCGTATTACAATGATGGAAAAGCATATACAGAAAAAAAAAAGCGTAAAAATTTTCTGGTTGAACCATAGAAGGATAAGATTTATGGACACGATACAGGACCAAGATAAAAAAACAAAAGAGGAAAAGTGGTTCTGCTTCCAGGCGCGCTTGGGTTATTTGGACGAGCTAACTGAATACCAGTACAAAAAGGACAACAAAAAAAAAACGCGTTAAAACCACCGGGAAAATATGAAGCTTTGTCTGGGGCACTATTTATATTACACCCTTGGTCCCTTTATACGTCGCTTAATGTACTGCTTCGTTTTTTTTTTTTTACTGGCAAGTGCTCGTAACCCTAATGGTGAAAAAGATCGCAGTATTTATTACTTAGAAAAAAAGGACAAGAAAACGAGCACCAGATTATCAATATTAAATATAAACATATGGCTTTAGTTATCTGCCACTAATAACAGTTGGATTATTTTTATGAGTTCCTGTGGATACGTTTTTATTAACGAACGCATGGGTAATGAATCACTCTGATCATTGGCGTTCGGCGCTTCTAAAAATAATAAATATATACTTGTGATAATCACAAGTGTGTGCGTGTGCATGCGTGCTTGCGTCAGACAGCTCTCCGACACATTTCATGACACCCCCCCCCCCCCACCCTCAAAAAAAAAAAAAAGTAGCGCGGCTTGCGCTAAGTCGGGCAAGGCTGGGTCACAGCAGAGATGGTGGGCATTCAGCTTGTCCTTGGCTTGGCTTTTAACCACCAGTCTCTCTCTTTCCCACCCATTGATATACTATAGTATTAGCTCGTTCTCTTTTTCTGTCCTTTTTCTTTTAGTATGTGTGTTTCTAACTCTTTCTCTATGCCTGTTTGTTTCTCTATGTTTCTGTCTTTTTCTGTCTTCGCTTTCTTTTTCCCTCTCTTTCCCTTTCTTTGTATGTCTTTCCCGCTCTCTGTTTCTGTAGTCGTTCTCTCGCCTTCTATCTTCGTCACTCTTTTCCACCTTTCTTTCTATCTATTTCTCGCCTTCTATTTCCATATATTTCATTATTCAATTCAATTCAGTTCAATTCAGGTTTATTTCAGGTATCACCGCACGGTGGCCTCTGCCCCCCAGGAGTCTATAGCAGACGCAATAAGCAAAACAGTAACGTTAACAGCTATACATACGGAGAAAATAAATTATGTACAAAAATGAAATGGTAATCAAATGGTAGAACGGTGTTTGTTACTGCCATGCAAAGAGTCGATAAAAATGACAAAATGGTGGACAACAGTGAATAAAAGGGAAAAAAATGAACACACACACGCACACGCACACACGCACACACACGCACACGCACACACACGCACGCACGCACGCACGCTCGCACGCACGCACACACACACACACACACACACACACACACACACACACACACACACACACACACACACACACACACACACACACACACACACACACACACACACACACACACACACACACACACACACACACACACACACACACACACACACACACACACACACACACACACACACACACACACACACACACACACACACACACACACACACACACACACACACACACACACAAAAGACACATTTCCTCACAAAAAACAAACAAAAAAAAGTTGCTTTAAGACAGTTTTCTATATCCTGCTAATTTTTCTTCGCCGCTACACACCCCCTTGCCCATGCCCTTGCTAACCCCCCCCTTCTACCCCCCTTCTTTCCCCATCCCCCCTTGCTAGACTCTAATATACAAGGCTATGCTACGCTCTCCTAGCGTAGCTGGATGGCCAAGTGGTTACGACGCTCGCCTTCGGACCGCGGGAACACGAGTTCGAGTCCCGCTTCGCCAAGAAATTATTTACACCAAGAATTACTCTTTCTGTATGTTTGTTTCTCTTCCTCTCTCTACTCTCTCTGTACTCGTTCTCTCGCCCATCAGAGTTATTGTGTCCCACGCAGGACAAATCGGCGCCCGTATGTGCCACAGAAATTTGGAAAATCCCCCCAACACATCACACTGGTTCACTAAAAATTAAGGGAACACACGGGCAGCAAACACGCATTATGGACTGCATGCTTCAGCTTGTCTTGTTAACCATCTGTACCGGGTGCTTGGGCGGCGATTCAGAACGTGCCGGTTCATGATGATGAAATTTTTTTATGTACGACACGCAGCAAACATCGACGATAACAGCTTTGATGGGATGCACCGATAAGCTTCCAAAGCAACGTCGAGTGGCGCCACTGTTCTTATCGTAACTGGGGATATCCACGGCGCTCCTGTCGCCACAACACTGCCACCCGCGCTTCCGCGCCCGCGCAGAGCTGTCGGATTGCATTTGTGGTGCATCACAATGTAACTGTTGCTGACTAGCAGTGATCCGGGCCGAATGAGGAGCGCATGCGGGCACCTGTTCATGCCGCAGCCACCGCTTGCCCAAATCTGGTGACAAACCGCTTTCACCGGCAGCGTCTATCCCCAATAACGCAAAGCTCGGCGGCGCGGGCTTCGCGCCCGGAACTTGAGCTTGAGTTCCCTATATGCAAGGAAACAAAGCTGGAAAACAAAATAGCGTAGGCGCAGGTAACCAGCAACAAATCTGTCCCCGTCTTGGCCCTTCACGTTTATCAATCATCAGCTTGCTTTTGAATAAAAAGAAACTTCATCACCAATAAATGAAATTTATGGTGCGCTGACACACATACCGTTTCGTTCCTTGACGTGTTCCATGCACTCGTGCTATCCTATTTTATTTATGTCATCGTTTCTAAGAGCGAAGGCTGTTCAGAAAATCGTTCCTTGTGAGTCGATCGCAGAAAACTATATCGTCATCAAGCGGGTATGTGCCACTATTTGACCTACCAGAAAACTATCATCATTATGAAACAGGGCATGTGGGCTTCACCCAGTTTGTGTGGCACCACTTACCCGCCGTCCACTAAAAATGAAGAATGCAGAAGTTAGCCCAGCAAATGGCTGCGAAGCGACGGTGGCGAGCCGAAGACCCCGAGCACGTACAACGAGAGAATACTAGGGAGCGGGAAAGGCATCGGCGGCGGCGAGAAGTCCCCGAAGCGATAGAAGGCTTACGCCAACGACGACGTGCCCGTAGGTCTATGCGAGGTGCAAACGCTTGGTTTCAGTGCCAGTTTCTGTCTCTGAAATTCGCACAAACCGTGTCATAACTGTGACAGTATCTGGTTTAACTCGAACCTCTCTGCGTTCAGAATCAAAGCAGAAACAACCTATCATCCCTTAGCTAAAGCCTAGCAACCAACCTAGAAGCAACCTAGAACGTGCAGTCACCTAGCACGTGCAGGCCTAGAAACAACCTAGAAGTAACCAGATCAGTCTTCATAATCGTCCAATTTCGCTGCTTTAAGCCTTACGTGGTTTCGTGCAAGCTTTTTTTTTATTTCTTTTTTTTTTCTTTTCGAGTGCGTCAAAGAATTCTTCGTTCGTGTTGGTCCTGTTCCTCGAGATTCTTTCTTCTGTGTCTTAGATGCAATCAATAGCTTTGTTGGATGACTGCCACCCGCTGATCTGCGCACCGCGCTTGTTCATTCGCAAAAAGCCTCAACGTGGTAAGGCAAAACCAACTAGCCCGAAGCTTAACTTTACTAAGCAGTGAGAGGCCTCTAAAGTTTGGTAATTAGATGGTCACGTCACTTCGGTTTGCTCTGGCGGGAAGTTCAAAAACCTTTGACTTTCCGCTAGAATTCAAACTTGACTTTCCATTGTTAGGTGGACGCTAATTTTCCTTTTCACGACACCACCTCCATCTGATCGGCATACTGTGCATCCTTGTGCTTTCAATAATATCTGTTGGGGTCTTACGTCCCAAAACCACGCCGTAGTGGAGGGCTCCGGAATTTGCGACCATGTGTTGTTCTTTAACGTGCCCCTAAAGCTTCCTCCCGCTGTTAAAGATCGCCGATTTGTTATGTATTATTTTATCGGTTATAATTTATTCAATACACTCAGGAAGGAGGACAGCTATTTTAAGCAGAAATACAAAACTGAATATGTTTATATACGCTGAAGAGCTTTCAAATATGTTTTATTATTACAACAGTTGTTTCGACCTGTATATATATATATATATATATATATATATATATATATATATATATATATATATATATATATATATATATATATATATATATATATATATATATATATATATATATATATATATATATATATATATATAAAAGCTTTTCAGGGGGGATCACACAACATTTAAACAATGGCAAGCTGGAGTAAAAGCTACAACAATAAACAATGAAAAAAAGTTCAACCATGTTTTATAGATTCACCGCAAAAGAAAGCAAGGCATACAGCCATGGACATAAAGAAAAAGATACGGCTTTTGTGTTGTCTATTAACGTCTGTCCACGAGCGCCGTGCTTATACGATATAGGAACAATACTTCTATTGGTAATGCTGGCGAAATCATATATGCGATGTATTAGGCGCTTGTGAATGTTTGTTCATAGCTGCGGAAGATCAGAAAATACCAGAAGTATGTAGCGGGGAATACATCGGACAGGACACCGCCATAAATAATGTATTGGAACACCGAGGATCACAGGACATAATACAGCAAGTAGATGAAGGCACCGACGAAGGAAAACATTACACGGAATTAACTGCCGTCTTTGCCCACCGTGTATCGTTTAGCGATCCATTATGCCGGTGGAAATACGTGGTTAGGAATGCTACGGCTTCGTGCCCAAATATATTCCATGTTTTTCGAAAGATTTTCCAGGCTTACATGGCGTGTTTGCACGATTTGCGTGGCAGAACCGAAAAAAGAGGATGGCATGTTTGCTTACCACTCAAGGAATCGGCTCGAGAGAAGCGCAAAAAATGACTAATGCACAGAACTAGAATGAAGCATAACCGTGTTTTTCCAATGGCTGCCCCATATCATACCACGCAGAGTGCCCGTCTTGGGTATCAAAATACTTAACGTGCCCATCTCTGGAGCTTCGTAGGAAAGGTATTTCGATACGGAAATCTACCTACTTATTCCCTATAAGAACATCTAAAATTCGCAATAAAGAATCGCCCATCAAACTTGTGGAATAATTAACCGATAAATGTCATATTATACATGCGACACATCTGCAGTAATCGTGCATGATGAAGCGATGACTCATATGCTTTATATGTTTTCATAACAGATTATTAAATACGTATCATATGAAATTTTGCGATAGGTATATACATATTAAGGCAGTGCGTTTACGTATGAAGTATTAGCCCAACGAAATATATGGTTATATGCTCTGAGTGATGATGGTTCCACAGGCATGCATATTCAACATCCTCCAGCTCCACAGTAACCACCGTTAGAACGTATATACAGCGATAAAATATATAAACTATATGTGATTGACAGCCTGGCCAAACGGAAATTAAACTAAATTTTCTTACACTGCACTGAAGAAGGGTTAAACGGAGACAGAAACGCAATGAAGGTTAAAATGAAAGAGAAACGCGGGACCGCGCACGTAAAAATAATAATAAAAAAAAATTCAGGATTCCTTGCCTAACGGAAATTGCGGCGAGCGAAGATTGGTGCGGGCGTGACTGACGTGCTACTTAAATTAATTCATTAATGAATTATCTATACTGGCTAATAATTAATTAATCTCGTTCTTTTCATTGCTTTATTTTTTCAAGCACATGGCGTAAGCCTCCCTCCTAACTGTTTCCCTCCTGCATGTCAGGAATGATATCTTCATCCGCGTGCTTACCAGCGCAACACTTGCGTTGATACAGGCAACAACAAAGGTCATGCACTCATATCCAGACAACAACGAAATGTGACAACGTGAAATGTCAAGGTGACCTCGACAAAATATCAGATCGCCACGTACGAAATCACTGATCGCCGACAAGATCACGATTGAGACAGAGAGGGAATTATTGGGAACACGGTGCGTACTAATACGCATGTAACCACCTCATGCACTTTCGCAGACCACTCGCGGGCGCAGGGTTTTCTTTTTTATTTTAGGGGCGAAGCTCCTTAGGGCCTAGCCTTGTCCGGCGTCCGTCACGCTACACAAAACCGAAACCGAAACTGAACACCTGCACAACGAAAAACGAAAACATTTGTGTAAAATGTGTACATCAATCAAAGATATCACAGCACAATACATGATCACCTGCGCCGTCCCTCTGTGCGTCCGTCCGTGCTTCTGTCCGTCCGTCCGTCCGTCCGTCCGTCCTTTATACTAGTCGGCTACTTCAACATAGACATTATGAACCTCAGGACCAAGCTTCACCCACTCGTCATCATTCACTTCGTGGAGATGCGTGGATTTTCTTTTGTGTGTGTGTGTCCGACGTCAATATCTGTGACTTACAAATGCTCCTCCTTAAAGACCAAATATTGGAGACAACGGAGTTGTACATGAACTGAGAAGTTAGGATTCATTCAAATAATGCGGAGGTTAATGCAGAGGAATTCTGGAGCCCCGAAGGCTAAAAAGACGGGGGAGAGCGCGAAGCAGTTGTTTCCGAGCGCTTAGTTGCACTCTTTTATTGTGGACAGGGTGCAACTAAGCACCCTGTACAAGATTAGCACAGCTTGCGCTAAGTCGCGCAAGGCTGTCACAGCAGAGCTGGTGGACACCTAGTTGGTCCTGGCTTGGCTAGGCTTTTACCGTCTCACTTCTCTTTCCCATCTCTTGCTATACTATACTACACATCACTATATGTGCTCGCCTTTTTCCAACTTTTTTGCATGCGTTTCTTTCTCTCACTGTAATTCTTTCTCTGTCTTTTTTTATCTTTTTCTGTCTTATTTGCTGTTCCTTTCATCTTTTTTTCTTTTTATCTCTCTCTCTCTCTCTCTCTCTCTCTCTCTCTCTATATATATATATATATATATATATATATATATATATATATATATATATATATATATATATATGTATATATATATATATATATATATATAACTGTTCTCTCCTCCTCTTTTCCCTCCCCCCTCCCCCCTCACTTTCCTTTCTCACCCCCTTGTGACACTATATTATACAAGGCTATGCTATGCTCTGCTATAGCGTTCCCTGATAGCTGAGTGGTTCAGACGCTGGGCCTTCGGATCTTGGGTATGCGTGTTTGAATCCCACCTCCTCAAGAAATCTTTTCTCCAAGAATTTTTCTCTTTCTCTCTCTCTTTCTGTGCGTGCTCGTTCTCTCGGAGCTATTACGTCCCACGCTGGACAAACCGGTGTAGCGGAAGAGCGCACGCCGGCCGCACATGTTCAGGGCTACGCATAAATGCAGAAGATGGAGGAGCGGCCGCGATAAGAGCGTGCGCCAGCCGAGTTATTGCGTTGCAAGTGCTAGAAAGGTAGAGGCTGTTCATGATCATGATAGTTTATGCGAACGCATAACGGTGTTCAGAAAAGCATTACAGCTCCACTGTAAAAGAAAGGGAGGGGGGGGAGGGTCCGCATTTGCCGCCATGACTACGAGGGGCGCTGGCTAACACTCATTAGATTACACGCTTGGAAGAACCCAATGAAGGGGAACGACCACCGTCGTAGCTCAATTGGTAGAGCTTTGGACGCGTAAGTGAAAGTTGTGGGTTCGACGTGAGAATTATGTGTAGAGGTCTTTTCGTCTTGCTCGACCAGGGCAAGGCAGAGGTTTTTCCTGGGTGAGTTGGTGCGTATATTTACTAAACGTGTTATTTGAGGCGCAAAGCCTGAAATATGTCCGCCACGGTGGTATAGGGATTAGGGTGCTCGGCTGCTGACCCGAAGGTCGCGGGTTTGATCCCGGCCACGGCGGTCGCATTTCGATGGAGGCGAAATGGTAATGTGTACTGTGCGATGTCGGTGCACCTTAAAAAAACACCAGATGGTCGAAATTTCCGGAGCCCTCCTCTACGGCGTCTCTCAATCATATCGTGGTTTTGGGACGTTAAACCCCAGATATTGTTATTATTTAAAGCTTGAAATATGAAGACAGGAAAGAAAGCAGAGAGAGATGAGCGCCAACTACTACCAACTGTTTATTGACAGCAAAGGCTGCAAACCAAGAAACTTCTCAGCATGCGCAGATGCGTGAAGGAGTGACGTCAGACACCTGCCTCTTCCTTTCCTATCTTCATGTTTCAAGCTTTGCGCCACAAATAACATCTTTAGTAAATATATCACGGCACCTTAATCAATGACGGCACATGTCGTTTTAGGCGGCGGGGGGGATTCACGTTCGCAGCCCCTGCCCCCTAATCACCTTCTTCCTTAGGCAGTGTGGCTTGCGAAGCGAAAATGCAGTCATGCGATATTGAAATATACTGACTGTTGAGCTCAGGCCGCATCCAGATCCGAGCCTTCTTTTCAGCGTGCGTTCTTGGAGGCATGGCTGTACTTGCTGCTTCGTTTGGCGGTGAATCTCAGCTGGTAACACCTGCAGTACGGATGGTTGCGACACCAGCCAACGATAAAAGTGCAAATTTGCTGTCTCGGCACTTTGGTTTACATATGAGCGACATTTCCAACTTCGCTTCTTTTACGTCCTTGGTGGTACTGTTCCCTCCGCATGGGTCAAAGAAAGCTGAGTTCCTTATTTATGAAACCTCCTTTATTGAGATTTCCTTAGTGCGCTTTTTTTTTTTTTTTACGTAGGGTTAAGTTGCAATAGCTGCAATTTCGTTTACAGTCTTCGACGTCGCTTTCGCAACTGCAGTGTCGCACGTGAAATCACTTCCGTCTCTTACCCTCGCCTTTTATTGCTGACTCCAAGCTGCCCTTTTCCTTCGATAACCCGCGCTGCGAGACGCCGGAAGAAGAAATACGCCAGCGCTCTACGTTTCCGTGTGCTCCTTTCGCAACGCGAACTGTATAAATTATTCACGGGTGCCTAACCTTACAGTTGTCGCATCTAGACCCAGCAGCAACAAACAATAGGGAATTTTCAATGCTGCACTTTGGGTTTTGATGTAAATAACGCAAGACCTTTCGGCCCGTACCTGGTGTCTTTTTTCTTTTTTTTCGCAATGACTGGGCTCCGGCAGCAGCAGTCACTTTTTAAGCGGCGCAATGTTTCAGATTCAAATGGGCGCCCTGAAATTGAACTGCGGGAAAAAATTTTTCATTTGTTTTCTTCGCTCCCACACTCTCCCTGTGTGAAATAGCAAAGTTGGACATATCGAGCATTCGGTCTCTGTTTTGCCTTTTCTGAGCCTTATGGAGCGACTACAAGTACGAATTCACGCTGTCTCCATGCGCATTTGAAATATTGTACGCAGTTTTTCTGGAAGTATTGGACAAGTCGGAGTACTGCGAAATGCTAACTATTACGAAAAGATACCGATGAGATTATAAATTATGAATAACCACGGCACCTTTCTGGAGTTTCTTGCGTCAAAAACAAGGATGTGGTTATCAGCACACCGTAGGGGTGGGGGGCGGGGGAGGACGGTGCTGGCTTCATTAACGTGTGCATACACCTATATAATAAAATGATGCTTTTGCATTTCGATGCATTGAAATGTGACCGCCGTGACAAGTAATCAAACCTGTGCGTCACGGTGGATCAGTGGTTATGGTGCTCGGCTGCTGACCCGAAAGGCGCGGGTTCGATCCCGGCCGCGGCAGTCGCATTTCGATGGAGGCGGAATGGTAGAGTTCCGTGTACTGTGCGATGTCTGTGCGCGTTAAAGTACAGCAGATGGTCGAAATTTGCGGAGCCCTCCACTACGGCGTCTCTCATAATCATATCGTGGTTTTGGAAAGTTATACCCCAGACATTACTACAAGTAATCAAACCCGAGGCACCTCAGTAGCAAGGTACCACAGAAGCTGACATCACTCTAAATGGCCACAGCGTCCTCGAAAAGCTATTAAATTCAATAGAAGAATGTACGCTGAGGCATGATACACATCAATGAGCTGCACACGGAACTAACTGTTCTGTGTGCACTACCCCATGTGGGACATATAACGTAAATTGAGTGGCATAAAAGGACATAAAGTGACATAAAGAGTCCACGACAAAGCAAGTCCTAAGGTCCATAAGGTCTACGTTGAAGTCGCCGACTAATATAAAGGGTTTGTGCTTGTAGGGTGTTTTATATTGTTCTGTCACAATTACGATTGATATTAGAATATTGTGAAACCTTTTTTTTATTCACATACAAACATATGTTTCGACTATAGCAACGATTTTCTAACCACCATGATAGCGGACAGTGAGCGTCGACAACAAAGCTAGGTCCTAAGGTCCATAATGGGTACGTTGAAGTCGTCGACTAGTATAAAGGGTTGTGCGTTGCTCCCTCCTAACTTATTATTGCGATAGCAATTATATGGACACTCGCGGCTGGTTTTCGCCGTCGGCGTCGGCGTCATTTGCCGTATATGTATATGTATATATATAACCGGGCCCGCCCGTCGTTCGTGAGCGTGAAAAGACGCGAGGGGGGGGGGGGGGGGGGCTCGAGCGACCTTCGATTTTACGAGCGGGGGCGCGCGCGTTATCTCCCCTTCTCGGCGGCCGACGGCGGGGGGCCGGTGTGCCCTTCTACGTGCTGCGCTCTCAACGCGAAGAGAATTCTCTTAAACAAGCGTTTTCTAGAGTTGCGTGAGATCGGATCCAAAAAGAGTTAGCTGCCAGCCTCGCTTCGTATAACATTACAATTTTTTTGCTATCGCATTCATTGATTCACCCTTGCGGTGAAACTGTGACTTTTTTTCCTTTCTCCATACCGGAAAACGAGCCTTCACCGACGTGCATGGCAGGGTAACACTTCTGCTGGTACAGGCAACAACGGTCATGCGTGAAACGGTGAAATAAAACAATGAAAAGCAATAATGAAATGTGGGAACATGAAATATGACTGGTCACCTGGATAAAAAAGAGGCTGCCATGTCAGAAGCGGCTAATCACCGACAAGCCCTCTATTGGGAGAGCGTCAATTATTGGAAAATGGCACACTTAGATACTCATATGATCGGCGCACCTCCTTGGGCTGCATATGTCTACACCCCAATTTTTTAACACTTGCCGGCGTCGGGTTTCTCGCAGACTAAGGGCCTGCCCACGCGCTTTCCGCACAGCTGCACCGCACTTGCCGGGACCCCTTCCGCACGCAAGCGGAGGGCGAAATAGCATGCTCTTTGGCCCTCCGCGGTGCGGGTATACTGCAGCTTTACTAGGCTCCGTTCACCTTGTAGGAACATCCTATAGTTCGGGTCGTTCAGGTTATTACTTGGCAACATTGCTGTCGTGTTTTAACATGCATAAAATTCGGCATTGCCATCGTCTCCATCCTTCATACATAGAGTGATTACAAACCGGCTGATATAATGTAATGCACTTCATTCCAACGAGCCGTAGTAACGAACATGTAAGGTTACCTTCCCAAAACGCACCGAAAGGAAAGATTTGAGGTTGAATCGTGTGAGCACTGTAAAAGGTTGCAGAAGAAGGCAATTTCGTTTCCTTAATAACTGGGCGAGTAACCGTGCAGATTGTAACCAGGACTATAAGATGTGGTCTCCGGAAACGCTTAGAGAGAGAGAGATAGATAGATAGAGAAAGAGATAGAAATGTAATGCGGGAAGGCAGGGATGTTAACCGGAAAATAAATATTCGGGAAATTTCCAGAAAATTACACCATCTCCCGCTAAAGGGAACCATGTGTAGATGCGAAGCAGCGGGCGCTAACACTTACACTGGCGGCGGCGTTGACGCTGGCGCTCATCGCGGCGTTGCGCAGGAAAGAGAGGTGACACGTACAGACATATTTCAACGCTTACGTTAGGCGCCCGTCAGGCGGCAGCTGCGGGCACTGCGGCGAGCGCGCGGCAGGCGAGGGGAGAGAGTGACGTCAGCGCGCACTGCGAGGGGAGCGTGACGTCAACGCGCAGCTGCGGCGTGACCTACTTGGCACCGCTCCAACACCTGCGGCGAGGGGAGCGCGTTGCGGCGCGTTCGTACGGACGCACGGAGCGACAGCGTTACACAGGCTAGTCAAAGAGCTACTTCGCATCTAAAACAGAAGCAGTGATAGAGCCGCCGTAGCATGTCACGATTACGGTGCTCTACTACTGACACGAAAGACGCGTGTTCGATGCCGGCGGCGGCAGTCGCATTTTGATGAAGGCAAAATACTAGACGGCCATGTACAGTGTGATACAAGGGATTATTAAAGGGGGTCTATACTATCCGGAGCCTTCCACTGCGGCCTGACTGATAGCATGAGCCTCTTTTGGACACCCTAAACCTAACTTAAGATAGCGGCGTCAAATGAAATTCTTTTTAAGTGAAACAAAGAACTAAGGTTGTTACATTTAAACAGGTCAAAAAGAAACACGTCATAATATGATGAAAAAGAAAGGCTCTTCATACGATCCCAGATCCCTGAGGTCTATTTCGTTAAAGGTATGTATCCAGTGGAAATAGAAGCATCTGTAAAAACATAGAGTGCACTTATATAACCTAACTTAACTGGCGTAAGCAGGATGGTCTTGTTTCTTTGAAATACAAATTATTTCATATTCTTCGGGAGCTTTTTCATTGATGTGCAGATCCTGGGCTCGTAAACGGGTGCTTCGGATGTATGCTGTGAGATTACTGTCATGGTACCCAGTGTAACATTTTCTTTCTTTTTTCTTGTGGTCTGAACGTATAACAGGCACACACCATTTTCATAATGCGGGTTGTGTTTCGACTCTGGACAGCATCGTAGGCAGTCTACGCTGACAGCTCGGAAGAAGGCATCGAGCCCAAGTCGTCCGAATAATGAGACGCTTCTGGAAGACATCTGCTTGGCGTTACGCCACCTCGTGTTGGGAGGAGATAGCTCAGAGAAAAAAAAAAACTTGACAGCTCCACCCTAAGTGAAGGCTGGGGAAGTGCAATGCACGCTCCGTCCCCGTGTTTCTCTTTTTTCGCAGCATTTTATCGCGTCCGGATCTCGGGATTGGCTGGATACCGGTAGTTCACTTGTGTTTCTCTGGCTGTCACCGTAGGATCTTTCTTACGTGGTTCCTGTTGGGCTGCTGTGTACTGTTTTCGTGAAGTAGGGTTGAGCAAACGTTGTTCTTCCTCAGCTCCCTGAGCCCTGACGACGGGATCTCGACGGGATCTGCTCTTCCTCGGCACTGCCGTTCTTAGACGAACTCGCGATGTCGTTCTCGGCGAGCATCCCCAGCGGCGTCTACAGCGGGAAACACCCTCCACCAGCCAGTGCCTTTCTATCGGCTGCGGCGTGGGAGCGCCCCTAGCACCGAAACCATCGGAAACTTTCCGACGATAGGATGGTGGCGCCCTCTCTCGACCCAGCGGTGAAGCTCGGTGGCTGTTTCTCTTGGAACTGCGTGACCACGGATGGACGCCGTTCGCCTTCGGTCTGTAAGTGCATTGCACTTGAAAGCCACAAAATCACCGTGAAAAGACGGTAGGCCTGCAAGCGCGGACACAAAAAGAGAAGTCTGGAAACAACAGACACCGACTAACAACTGAAAAGGCGCACAGTGGCGGAAAAGAAAGAATTCATAAAAGGTTATCTGCACGCGCCCAGTCAAGAGGCGATACCTATCAATCTGGCACGCCTGGGGGTCCACGTAGAGGAATTCGGGTCTACGTGAGAGCAACTCTTCAGGAATTTGATTTCATATTTACGCAAGTTAACTTGATCGCTCACTCACGCATACGCTACCACTACTACCGATGTGTCAGGCCTATACGGTGTGATGCAAGAAACCAGTACGGACCGCTGCACAGAATAGAGCTGTCGTGTAGCTTTTATGTGCCACAAGACTAACCAGGTAAGATGAAACGTGTATTCACCGGCTGAGACTCGACGTTGCCTGTATGAAATACTTTAAGCACAAGATCAAGCAGTTGTACTCCCCTACGTGCACCACATGCAACACTCGGGAGGATTTAAAACACGTCTTATGTGGCTGTTCGCCTTGCAACGCAGAACGACAGAATCTAAAAGCAGCCCTTCATTTGCTACTTGGCTTGAGCTTGGAGCTGCGGCACCTTCTCGGCTCCTGGCAAAGCAGCATTTGTTCAATGCGCAACACAAAACGCTCTTGGTGTTTTTATGGACTACATGCATATAGAAACTTTACGAACGTCTCTTGTGTATATGTTTGTTTGGGACTACACGTATTGCTCGTGTGTGCATGTGATCATTCTATATATCAAGTGATTTCCCTACACCTGGAGTAGCAAGACAGAAGCTGAACCAGGCTAGCATCTCCGGCGATATGACTAAATGTTGGCATCTCTCTTTCTCTCAGCAATTAGACGCGTTTCTTCAATCCTGTGTCTGTGCAAAACTGCGCATTCATCGAATGTCCGCGTGCATTTAATCTCTCTAACATGCAAATAAAGGATAAGGTGGTGAACCTCCGGTCATCTACCTTGTGTTCTGTTGAACTCTTCTTAACACAATGGCCCATGTACATGGCGTGGATGCGGGCGCAGCTAAAAATAACTTTACAAACCATATCTGTACGGCAATCCGTTAATGATTCTTGGTGTTCTACATCCCAAATCTATGATACGATCACAGAACAGTCATTTGGGTTAATTGGTATTGAATCACCTTAAATGTAAAAATGGTGCACAAAAGAAGAGAGCGATGACACAGGCGCCTGTGTCGTCATGCTCTTTTTTTGCCCCCATGTTGTAGTACGCCCAATTTTTGCATTTAATACGATATTATTACGAGGGACGCCGTAGTGGCAGACTCCGGAAAGCTTGACCACGTGGGCTTCTTGAACGTGCACCTAAATCTAAGTACACGTACCTCTATCGTTTCGCTTTCATCGAAATGTAGTCAACGTGTCCGAGATTTGAACCCGCGACCTTCGGGTCAGCAATCAAGCACCACAACCACATGTCGTGAACAGAATTTGGACCTACGCTTTTGCTGAAGGAATATTTTCAACTTTAAATCACCGCTTATGATAAAACTGAGAGTTCATTTTCAAGTTACCAGGAGACCTCCGGCCAGACGTAAACTTAAAGTCACAAAACAGTAATAAAAGCGGAAATATGCGGATATAAGAATGGAAAACGCACACTTGACGATAAACTATATCTACATGCGCTTTCGTGGCATTTTCGTTTTTTTTTTTTTTTTACTAGCCCTCACTTTTTCGGGCATTGTTAACGTGTCAAAAACAGACCACAGCGCATGCCTGACCGCCTCGTTGAGAAAAATCTCGCCCGCTCAGAAAGAATCGCCGGCATCGTTCTTGAGCCTATACAACGAGACAGCCAGAAAAAATCTCGAGCAAGTCCTTCCGGTTCGAGGTGGCCGGCTATTCTGTAAAGAACAAATTGATGTATGCGAAGGCGAGCTGCCAGATCCAGCTTCTTCAACGACATTTCTAGACGTCTGGTATGCGAGGAGGCGTCGCCACCATTTTTTCCCTGTTCTTATAAAATTCAATTTTTCCTTCGCAAACCTGTTTAGTGTCGGCTAGACCTGATGTCGTCAAGTTTCGTTCTTTATAAGTTATTCTTTGAAGTGTCTTGTTCTTTGAAGTGTGAAGGGTCTTCCCAATGCATCATTTGTATTATAATTAGTTTTGTTAGTCGTTTGCAGTTACTGTGTTTTACCACTGTGTTTCAATACATGTACTTTAACCTATTGGATATTAGTTAGGTTTTATGCGTTTCCTTTTTTGTTCACCTGCTCGCTGTTTTCTTTTTTATACTTCTTGTTTGTTAACTATCATTAACCGTGGGTCCCGCTGCAGTCCTCGACTATTGGACCCTGGTCTGTATATTTTCCTGTATCCCATTTCAATGTGTAATAGAATAATAAATGACTTTGAAATGACTTTTACTTTTACTTCTCATTTTAGTACCTTTCTTACGCCACTCACTTCTCGTCAGCACAAATAGAAACACACCGTAGTATCACGCATGATATGAAGAAATCACTCAGACAGTTCTCAGAGGATCTCCTTTGAGGATTGTATGATTGATGCGTAGGCGTAGCAGGCAATTTCCTCGTTGTCGGTGCCTGTGATTCGTTACAACATTTCTTAAGACACGCTAGCACACAAGCTTTTCAATGATGCTTCGAGGATAATTGGACGTAATGAGTGCAGAAGAGAATGTACAAGATTTTCATTAACATAATTAATGTGTTAAAATACACGTAATATTGAATAAGAACGTCATACAGCAAAGTCAAAGAGCCCTGAATTTCTTTTTTTTTTAGACTCAGTAGACTCGCGATATTAATTAGATGGAATAAACTATGCAGATTCCATTTCGCGGCCTTCGGGTCCACAGTCGAGTGCCATAACCAATAGGCCACCGTGGTGGGCTGTACAGCAATTAAAAAAAAATAAACTGTTGGTGTGTTATATGAAACAAATGTCGGTCCGACTTTTCTCTATCACCCGCTCATTCTTTCTCTGGATTGCGGTGGAAACATTTCTTAGCTTACTGGCAGCGGTAAGCAATGATGTTTTTACCGCTACCAGCAGCTGTGACGCAATTAAGCCCGTTCCACCTGTGCTTGCTGCACCGAAAGGTCACGGCGCTCAAGGTTATGACCTCAGTGACCTTTGCTCTCGCACCCGTTCTGAACACCGGTGCGAGTAACCTGGTATACACTCTGAGCATCATAGGAAAAGTGCGGCGTGAAAAAAACGCCAGTAGTAGAGAGAGAGAGAGAGATGCAAGGAAAGGCAAGGAGGTTAACCAGACGCACGTCCTGTTTGCTACCCTGCACTGGGGGGAAGGGATAAAGGGAGGAAAAGAGAGACAGAAGAAGAGAAGGAAAGAGAGATACACAGAATCACGAGCACACTTGGGGGAGCACATCCAGTCTACAGGCGGTCGCTCAGATTTGTTGAATCCAGGTACTTCAGAAGAGCTTTTGTTGCTTTCTGCGCTATCGAAGCGCACGTCCAAGGTCCTAGAATCTTCTGTAAAGAAAAAAGTAAATGCGCGTTCTGCAATCACCCTTATTGCTTCCATTCATATTTCCGACCCTTTCGAGACACAACGTCTGAAAAATACACACCCGCTTGACATCTGCAGTTCGAAACTTGGAACTGCGTCGCGCACTAAACTTGCATTTGTTTGGCGTGGCGCGGAACGTATTGCGAGAGTGCGCTATTACTGCCAAACTCCCGCGTCAGAAATCCTCGGCTTCAAAACGTACCTTCGGCGCATTCCGGAACAAATACAAACGGGAAGAACCATCTGCACTTTGGCCACTTCATTTTTTTTTTGCCACTTTCGTAGCTACACGTTGTGCTCTTTGAACCTAACACGTTGTGAAAGACATCTTCCACTGTATTGCGAACTTCGAGTGAAGTTTATTCCCACGAGATCCCCGACGACCGTGAAGTGGAAAAGTTCAGACACCAAGCCGTCTCTTATCTTCCCGTTACTTCTGGTTCTTAAACTACGGTTTCCTGTATTCACACATAAAAGCTGAAGTGTGACTGTGGTATGCAGGTGAGGAGGCTGCCTTGAAGCACACATATTTTACAACTCAGGTTCGCTGCTGTGTGGTTGAAGTGTGAAGAATTCGATTGCTTTTCCACACGCTTATACGCCATTCCTATATTTACATCCGGGCTTTCGCAATGACCCGCCTCGCTTTTGAGCCTTCATGCACTTTCATTTTATATTCCTTTGAATTTCGTGGACGAGCCTTCCGTCTCGGTACGTTTAAACAAGACTCCCGGAAGGGACACCTGAATTTGTGTGCACTGATAATTTTTCTTTTCTTGTCTCGTTCTATAAGTTTAGTTCTTTGGCTTATTATTATTATTTTTTTTGTTTTGATTTGCGTAGTCTGAGAAATCCGTCGACAAACTTTTTCGCCGAAGTCTCAATTTGTGTTTCCGCTCTTTAAACGGATTCCAAGAAAATCACTCTTTTCTTTTTTTTTCAAACACGCGGAAATAACTGAAATAAAAAACGAAAAAAAAGGTTAATACCGGAAGATCAATATCCGGTTTCCACTCTCCACTGTGGAAGGTGTGCGAAGGATAGAAACCGCCAAACGAATAACTCAAGAGGTTAGAGCGAAAGAGAAAGTAAAACAGAGTGAAATACTTGAATTCTAGGAAAGACATTACTTTCGAAGTATTACATGCACGCTAATACAAAAAAAAAAAAAGACTACTTGTTACTCTCCTCGTCGAATCTTTACCTGCCACATATAAGTCTTTAAAGATACATGTTAACTATCTTCCGTAGAGTCGCGCTTCCCATTACTCTCCAAGGAGAGTATGAGGACCCCTAAAAGAGAGTTAACGGGTGTCTTAAAATAGAGTTATATATGGCAAAGCAGGACTAAAAAAAAAAAACAGTAATGCTTATTTAAAAAAAAAGTTTGTCGAAGTGTGGGGTCTCATGACGGGGCGACTCATTTGCGCTGCTTTTCATCACTTTGTGGTTAGTGTTAACGTGCTGACCTCCAGATAAACGCGAAGATTTAAATAAAACGCTCAATTGGAGGAGCGTTTCATTTATAACGCTCTGCCAATTGAGCGCTGATAACGCTCCACCAATTGAGAGCTGGTGTCTTGGATGAGCGTTTTACTTAATGCACTATTTATTAAGGCTAAAGCTTTAGATGCCTCATGAAACGCGAAAATTAACCGGCGTACGTCCCGCGTCGGCGTCCGCTGTCCGTGGCGTCAGCCCGAGTGATGCAAAAAATTCCCATCAAGTGATGCCGTCCACATATTGACACCATGACGTCACAGATCACCAAATCTGTGGAGTTATTAACACGTCACTCTGACGTCAGGCAGCGCGACGTCACGGGGTCACGCCATCATATGACATTATTGCTTGATGCAGGCCCGTAGCCAGGAATTTTTTTTCGGGGGGGGGGGGGGGGCACCCGTTGAAAACCTTGAAAAACACCTATTTTCATCATCTATCTTCGCTAAACACCCCCTCCATCCGGATTTCGGGGGGGCCCTAGGGCCCCCCCCTGGCTACGGGCCTGGCTTGATGAAAGGGGGGGATGACCCCAGTTACAATGCCTGCTATCCTGGAGGCAGCGCAAGAAAACGTCGGTCGCACAAAGCTTTCGGAGCGGGTGCACACAAAGCGCACACTGCGCTTTGTGTGTACGTGTTGTGTGTCTAACGTGTTGTCGTCTTCGCGCAGTTAAAACATGTCTTCAAAATCGATTAATCAACTAGCCCAACAACGTGCATTACTGCTAGTTTACTTATTCAGCATTTGGAGGTTTATACAAGCATGTCATTAGATGTACAATCGATACACAGATAAAACATTAAAAAATAAATTTCAGAAAATTCGTAGCAAACACAGGATTTGAAATCGCGACCACTGAATCATCATGCGCGTACGCTAACCACTACACCACGCCACGCCAAGGCACCGTTTGAAAGGAAAGTGGGTTATGTTGGCACCCATGTGTTGCGCGTTCTGACACGCTAGTGCGACGAGCATAGGCGTACGCACAGGGCAGCCAAAAGCTGCACGCCCCCCCCCCCCCCCCCCCCATCCTACCTGGTTATCCGCAATAGGGCGCCAATTCGGCCGCATACTTTTTCTCATTTAAGCCTGTCACATCATTCTTTAAAGGTCAGACTTATGGCCACGTAAGTTTTTTGACGATAAGGGTGGCCAAGGAACCTCGATGTCGCATTCCAATGGCTGTTTACTTCCGACCTATATGCCCGGAAAGTCGGGGACCGATGGCAGGCCGCTATGACAAGCACGCCATCACTAAATTTATTTCTTGAATCCATTCCGCATCTTGGTTTCTTTCGGACTCGAGCAATAAAGAGGGCGGAGTGGGGCGTTGCGGGAACACTTGTCTTCCCCCCTAACTGAGAACAACACTGCGCACGCATAGGGTAACATGATATTAAGACGAAAGCCCTTAATGTCTCATACTCGCGGTGTCCGTCGTCCGTCCGTACGCTGGATCGGCGCCAGCTGTGGCCTTTCCCCCTAACTTTCTCTCAGCAATCACGTGATGACACAGCGGCGACAAAAAAAAAAAACAAACTAAGAAACACGAAAAAGGACAAAAAAAGGAAAAGAAAAACAAAACCAAAAGTGAATAAAGGACATAGCATAGTCAGTCGAATGGCCACAGGCTTTCGTCGAACACACTTTGGAATTTACAAAGTGTCCTTCAATTTTTTAGGTGCCAGATTTTACCGATTCATAAGCAAGCGTTTTACACGAGGTGCATGAAACTCTAGTGAAGTTCAAAGTCATGCAGCTGGCTTCCAGCAATGGTATAACGTTGTCTCCGATATTCGACCTTGCTCCATGATTACAGTGCTTATGCTTACACGATATCTGTGGGTAATAGGCTGACGTAACCAGAGGAAAGGCTACGGTGTCCTCACAGCTTCAAATTGGCGGTGACGAAGTACCGCCAACCACAGCGTACATGTCAATACGTGCCCGCGTAATAAATCTCTATAGAATTATATTATATGTTGGCGATGTGCTAGGTTCACATGCGAAAATAATTGGCGAATCAAAATAATTCGAAATGGCCGCGTTCTTGTCTCTATCACACCTCTACCGAAAATGGTTCCTGCTTGTCGCTGCGTTGACGTGTCCGTGGAGCACGCACACGCAGACCGACATGCAGGCATGCAAGCCTACACCTCGCTTCTTCCATACTTGAACTGGTATAGCGCATTACGGAAAAATCACGCCATATCCACGAAGTGATTGATGATGAGTGGGCGAAGCTCGATCGTTTTCATCCATGGCAGAAAGAGAATGTGTGGTCTGGAGCGCGCTTATACTTCATGGTCATCAGCGTTATCGTGATCGTTATCACGTGTAGTGACTGCATTACACTATACTGGAACGCGCTTATACTTCATCGTTATCACGTGTAGTGGGTACATTCCACTATACTGCGTCATCGTGATCTTTATCACGTGGAGTGGGTACATTCCAGTATACGTGGCTACCACCTACCTACCTACAACAACTACAACTACTACTACAACAATTACAGAGGAGGGACAGATAAGGAGCTTCGCCCCTAAAAGAGAAAAAGCCGAGCAGACCGACACAACAGGACAGAGCGCTCTGTCCTCTTGTGTCGGTCTGCTTGGCCGTTTCTCTTTTTTCCGTAATGCGCTATACCAGTTCAAGTACGACAAACCAACTCGCCCAATCTTCAACACTTGCCGCTTCTTCCAGCCCCAGAGCAAGTTCCAAACCCTTTGATCGCTTTGTCCGTTCCTCTCTTTACGACGTGGTACAAAGGATTCACCACCGAAAACTTGCACACGGCACGCATATTTCTGCAGTTAAAAAAAAAAAAGAAAAAAAAGAAAGGGCGCTTTCCGCCCAACAAGAGAGGGAAGCGACCTTTTTGCTGTGCAGTGTGCAAACTAACTTTTGCACAGAGTTTGTCGTTTGTGGGAGGAAAGCGCCCTTCTCGGGTTAACGGTGCAGTTACCCCCGTAAACTTTTCAGAGTGATATATATATATATATATATATATATATATATATATATATATATATATATATATATATATATATATATATATATATGTATATATATATATAAGAAAAAAACGGGTGCACGTACGAGAAAGCAATACTTTTATGCCTTACGTTTCGGCCGTGGCACGACCTTCGTCAGAGAAGGCACGGCCTTCGTCATTTCTCTGACGAAGGCCGTGCCACGGCCGAAACGTAAGGCATAAAAGTATTGCTTTCTCGTACGTGCACCCGTTTTTTTCTTACACAGACCGAACCCACTGAACTTTCCTTCTGAATATATATATATATATATATATATATATATATATATATATATATATATATATATATATATATATATATATATATATATATATATATATATTGTGGGCATTTGTTATGCGCTTCTTCTCATCTGTACATTATCATAATCATCATCATCCATTTGTCTCTCTGTCCTCATCGTCACCGAGTGTCATCACCATCATCATCCTGGGTGTGTGCGCGCTCTGCCTCAGGCTGCCTGTTCGCTTCCGAGTCCTCGGGCAGAATAAACGCCGTCTAACCCAAGACGTCATACGTGGTGGAGGTGCTGGGTAGAAGGAAGCGGGCAGCGGGAAAGGGCGTCAGCATCTTGGTGTTTTCTGCCAGACTTGTAAATGATGTCAAAGTCATACTCCTGCAGACGTAGGATCCACCGACCCAAGCGGCCAGACAAGTTCTTCAGAGTGGAGAGCCAGCACAAAGCGTGGTGGTCCGTAACGACTGTGAAATGACGGCCGTGGAGATAGGGACGGAACTTCTGCACTGACCAAACGACAGCCAAGCACTCCTGCTCAGTTATGGTATAGTTTTTTTCGGTAGCGGTTAGTACTCGACTGGCATATGCAACCACTCTCTCGTGTGAAGAAGTGTCGCGTTGCAGAAGAACGGCACCTATACCGCGGCCGCTAGCGTCCGTATGTAGGATAGTCGGTGCGGCCTCATCAAAATGGCAGAGTACAGGTTCGGACGTGAGGGCGCCCTTTAACAGGTCGAAAGCCGTTTGACAATCCTCAGACCACAGAAAGGGCACGTCGGAAGCAAGTAGCTGGTGTAGTGGAGCAGCTATTGAGGCGAAGTTCCGTATAAAACGACGGAAATAGGAGGCGAGGCCAAGGAAACTTCGCAACTCCTTCGGTCTTTCGGGGCGCGGAAAGCGCAGGACCGCGGTAATCTTGTCCGGATCCGGCCGAATGCCGTCTTTGCTCACGACGTGTCCCAAGACCTTGATAGCTTTGCTGGCGAAACGGCATTTTTTTTTGTGTTGAGTTGGAGACCAGCGCCGGCAAGGCACGTCAAAACTTCATCCAAGCGTTGCAGGTGCTGAGCAAACGTTGAGGAAAAGATAACAATGTCGTCCAGGTAGCAGAGGCAGGTCTTCCATTTCAGGCCGCGCAGCACGGTATCAATCATGCGCTCAAAAGTCGCGGGCGCGTTGCACAGCCCGAAAGGCATCACGTTGAATTCGTATAACCCATCGGGGGTTGCGAATGCCGTTTTCTCCTTGTCGTCTTCATGCATGGGAATTTGCCAGTATCCTGAACGCAGGTCGAGGCTTGAAAAGTATTCCGCGCCTTGTAGGGAATCGAGGGCGTCGTCAATGCGTGGCATGGGGTACACGTCCTTACGAGTTATCTTATTGAGTGCACGGTAATCGACGCAAAAGCGCACGGAGCCATCCTTTTTACGAACCAAAACCACAGGAGACGACCAAGGGCTAGCTGAGGGGCGAATTACCTCCCGTTTGAGCATGTCAGCCACGTTTTCTTCTATAATTTTTCTCTCAGCAAGAGACACGCGGTAGGGCCGGCGGTGAACAATTGATGTTCCGACTGTGTGGATTCGATGCGTTGTAGTGGTAGTGCGGCCCAACGTCGACGAGCAAACATCGAAAGAACTTGCGTGTTTCTTTAACAAAGCGAGCAGCTGTTGTGTCTGGGAAGCTGTCAAGTCGTTGCTGATGGCTGCAGTAAAGGCGAAATACGAAGCAGTCTCACCACTAGGGAGGTCGTTGGAGGCAACGGCTTGAAGTGGCACGACGCACGCAGGCTCGGGATCGGTAACGCTGGCCACCGTGGTGCTCTGTGGAAGTAGGATTCTCTCTGATGTTGGATTCACGGCAGTGACAAGTGCAGAGCCATTGCGAAAACGAACCACGCCGGACGCGAGAACAATGCCTTTACCAACGCAACTAAATGATGGTGAGATCAAGACATCGCCATGATCGATGTCTTTAGAGGTAATAGCCACAATTTGCTCTTGATGCGGTGGTAACTCGGTATCTTCCGCAGCAACCAGACGAAGTGGCTTGTGGGGGGTCCTTGTCGAGCACGTAGTTGGTGTCAGCGAGGTGGACGACGCGTTGTCCACAACAAATAGCCGCGGAAGCAGAGGACAGAAAATCCCATCCTAAAATTAGTTCGTGAGAGCAGTGGGTCAGGACAGCGAATTGGATGTGGTGGCGGATACCATCGATAAAAACACGGGCAGTACAAAAAGCGGAAGGGCGGATGGTGTTCCCCTGGGCAGCAACCAACGTGGGTCCATCGTAAGGCGTCATCACTTTCTTCAGACGTTGGCACAATTCAGCACGCATAACAGAAAATGTCGCACCCGTGTCCACCAGAGCATCGACGCGCACTCCTTCCACTACCACAAAAACCATGTTGCACGGGCCTGATGGAGGAATTTCAGTCCTAATTTGGAATGCAGTTTGTCCTCCAAAAACTGCATCGCCTAGTTTTCCGACTGATTAGCAGTGGCAAATGAGGCAGGCCGAAGTGGAGAAGAGGAGCGGCGATAGGGCGAAAGTGAGCGGGGTCGTGCGGATCGGCTGTTCCGCGATGCATTCGATGCGGGCGGAGATGGAGACCGGTGGGAAGGTGACGAGTAACGTTGACCACGATAAGAGGCCCCGGTGGAAAAATCTCGTTCACGCATGTCATAACCTCGACGCTCATCTTGCTGGCGCTTTCGGCAGAAACGAGATATGTGGCCGCGATACCCGCAATAGTAGCATACTGGGCGGGACGATCGCCAGGGTGGTGAGTAGAAGGTGTTCGGAGCACCTGGAGATAGTGCGGTGAGGTGGGCTGATGAAGGGTCTGGCGGCACCGAACGGAAGTTGACCGGGGGCGCGGCAGCAAGCGACGCGTATGATGGCAGCGGCAACGACGTGTTCATGTCGCTGGGAGATGCGGCAGCAACTTGGGCGTACGTTGGTATGGGCCTAGGAGCAGGTGGCTGCACGTGCGCAGGGGAGGTCATGGATGTGAGTTCCTCCCGGATGATGTCGCGCAAGGCCGCTCCTGAAGCCTGTGTAGAACACGGTGAAGGATGTGAGAAGCCCATCGCCTGTAGTTCTTCACGTATGATGTCCCTTATGAGGTCACGGAAATGTTTAGAAGACGCAGAGTGGTGTTCGCCAATGTCTGGTTGGAGACGAACCGAGTCCAGGGCGTCGAGGCGCTGACATGTCGTGACGACGTCAGCGACGGTACTTGGGTTCTGAGCAGCGAGGGCATTAAAGGCAACAGCCCCTATGCCCTTCAAAATGTGGCGTACTTTGTCCGATTCCGGCATGGACGAATTAACACGCCGGCAGAGCGCAAGGACATCCTCGATGTACGATGTGTACGACTCACCGGGATGTTGTTGGCGAGTGTCGAGTGTCCTCTTCGCGACTGCGGACCGAACGGCTGGTGTGCCAAAAACATGACGGAGCTGCTGCTGGAAGGTCGCCCAGTCGGGTAAGTCAATGACATGGTTGAAATACCATGTCTTCGCAACGCCAGTCAGGTAGAAAGGGACGTAACGCAGTTTTGCGGCCTCGTCCCACCGATTAGCAGCACTCACGCGGTCGTATTCATCGAGCCAGTCCTCGACGTCTTCTCCACGAAGACCAGCAAAGAGCGGGGGGTCACGCTGGTGTCCGTGCATGAAAACAGGAGGCGCAGCTTGCGGCGGCAGAGTGGAGATTGCATCAGCGCCGGCAGGCTCGTTCTGCGACATGCTGCCGGACAGTGGGCGCAAGCGGCGGCCCGAACGAAGCTCCAGGGGGTAGAGCGGGCTGGGAGAGGACCGAGGACCGAAAATCCACCTCCACCACGTATGACGTCTTGGGTTAGACGGCGTTTATTCTGCCCGAGGACTCGGAAGCGAACAGGCAGCCTGAGGCAGAGCGCGCACACACCCAGGATGATGATGGTGATGACACTCGGTGACGATGAGGACAGAGAGACAAATGGATGATGATGATTATGATAATGTACAGATGAGAAGAAGCGCATAACAAATGCCCACAATATATATATATATATATATATATATTCCAAAGTAGATACTCAAGTTTTTTTTCATATCAACCTTGGTTCTATACTTTTTTTTTATTGAAATGGTGAATAAAAGCGTTTGTTGTTGCAATGGCGGCAGAGGCTACTCCAACTCACTTATATAGAAGACAAAATATGTGAGAAAAAATTAATAACAAGGGCTCAGAATGTCATGAGGTAAAACATAAGATGTAGAATCACAGTACAATCGAACAGCACACGAGTCACAAGTAGCCGAGGCAGGTACGATAAGTTCACATGTGGTGCATTACAAACGATGGAAGATGTTTTGTTAGGTTGCCGGGCATACAGAGAAGAAGGAACTCGTCTCCGAAGTAGAATATCCTCAACTTCCCTAGCAGCGCTGTATCTCGGGAAAATACCTGGACCTATGCGTTCTCCTTCTCAGCAACGTCAGATTTTAAACTTTCTGTTCAGGTTCCTCAAGGACATTAACTTTTATTTATTTATTTATTTATTTATTTATTTATTTATTTATTTATTTATTTATTTATTATACCCTCAGGGCCAAATGGCATTACAGAGGGGGGGTGGGTTATTACAAAAAAGGTAATTGAACAAAATGCAGTGTATACGGTTAGATCGTACCAATAAATCTCTTATAATACAATGTTAGCTAAAACATTTATATACTAGTACATGTTAGCCAATACATCACAGAGCCTAATTATACAATGTTAGCTAATGCAACAAAAATCCTAATTATACAATATTAGCTAACGCATTACGGAACAATGTGTTATCACTAATACTAACAATGTCACCGGGAAGTCTGTTCCACTCCTTTGATGTAAGAGGCACAAATGAATTGAAGAAAGTTTTTGTGTTGCATGAAGGGATGCCTACTTTGTGATGGTGATCAATGCGGCGGGATATGTGCTGTGGGCGAAGAAGTAGTTGGTCATGCAGGAAAGGATGGTGGTACATCTTGTGAAATAGTGTTAAACGGGAAATTTTTCTACGAGATGTTAAAGAAGGGAGTGCAAGGGAAGTTTTCATATAGTTGAAATGCTCGCGGTTCTGTTATAATTAGACAATATAAAACGAACTGAGTTATTCTGGACAAGTTCAAGGGAAGTTACTAGGTTATCATAGGTGGGATCCCACACGGCTGTAGCATATTCTAGTTTAGAACGTATTAGTGTCTTATAAAGTTGCAGTTTTAAGTCAGATGGAGCATTAAAAAAGGTACGTCGTAAATAGCCAAGCATGCGGTTAGCATTGTTAATAATGTATTCAATATGAGGTGACCTGTTGAGATTAGTCGTTATGTGAACTCCAAGATACTTATAACAGTTAACAGAATCCAGAGGAATGTTATTAAGAAAGTAAAGAGGAGAGGTAGTGGAGGTTCTCGATACACGCATGATTTTACATTTTTTAATGTTTAGGTCCATTAGCCATTTTTCACACCAGTTAGATATAGCGTTAAGGTCAGACTGCAATATGTTAATGTCATTATCGTTAGTAATTTCTCGATAAATAACACAGTCGTCAGCAAACAGATGAATGTTAGACGATATAACTGATGAGAGGTCATTAATATAAATGAGAAACAACAGAGGGCCTAAGACAGAGCCTTGCGGAACGCCGGAATGAACTTGGCGAGAAGAAGAATTGTGACCATTTGCCGTAACGAATTGTGATCTGTTAGTGAGAAAACATTCAATCCACATTAATAGGTTTTTGTCAAGATTTAGTTGGCGTAGTTTGTGAAGTAGCAGTCTATGGCAAACCTTGTCAAATGCTTTTGAAAAATCTAGAAAAATGCAGTCGGCATGCGATGTTTTATCAAGAATCTGATGCAAGTGATGAGTGAATGATATTAACTGCGTTTCACATGAATATGTTTTGCGGAAGCCATGTTGTACTGACGTGAAAAATGAATTTGATTCTAAAAAATTGACTATGTTTGTAAATATTATATGCTCGAGTAGTTTACAACAAATACTAGTTAAAGAAATAGGACGATAATTTGTTGAACAGTTTTTATTACCAGATTTATGAAGTGGAACGACTTTCCCGATTTTCCATTGACTAGGAATAGCAGAAGTAACCGATAAACTGTCAAGTAAGATATATCACAACTATTGTGACATGCACATACCACGATCACAATAATTCCATGTTTCAAGAAAAATGCGCGAAAAACGTTGACGAAGAGAGATTCGCCCAACAGTCCATTCTTCTAATTTCACAATAAGCTTTCTTTTCTTTTTTTTTTCCTGCCCTCCTCCTCCTAGGGCATTTATGTCCTCAATACCCCTTCCCTATGCATAGTAGTAAATAGGTGCCTTTGTATACGCCGGCAGCATTATCTGTCATCCAAAGAGCTTTCTTTCTCTGTCTTTTATGTAGATGCCCTGTAGTCTCTCTGTTCTGGCGAGAAATAAGCGGCATAGGCAATATACTAAAATACGAACTAATGAACGAAACCTGACGACTACAGGTCTTGCTGACACTAAACAGGTTTGCGGAAAAGAAATCGAACTGGCGATGAATGAGGGAAGAATAATGGCGACGCCTCCGCGCATACCAGACGTCTAGAAATGTCGTCGAGAAAGCTGCATTTGACAGCTCGCCTTCGCACGGATCAATTTGTTCTTGCGGAAAATAGCCTGCCACCCCGAACCGGAAGGACTTACAGTGGGAGGTTTCCTGGCAGTCTCGTTAAAAGAGTACTGACACAAAATCTTGTAGGCGAGAAAACTTGTGGGACGGATTTGTGTGGACACGCACGCGTCATCTACGAAATATAAACGGATAATATAGCCTAGAACATACTTAAAATCCATTTTAAAGTGCGTGTCGCGCCACTGCCACCGAAACGCGTCTTTGGTATTTGTGTAAACAACCAACCGCCACCTTCGTCACGGATATGTCTTGGCCGCCACAATCCTTGCGAGCGCTCTCTTCTAGCAGACCTTTTCAACAGAAAGCGGAGGCAGACTTGTACGGGAGTATAACGGCTGATGTTCCTGCCTCGGCAGTGCGTTTTTGAAGGGTCACGCATATTTGCAGCACCTCAGATGGAAATTATAGCAGCACCCAACAAGCCTTCGTTGAAAAGAGTTTTGTCAACGCGGCGCTCATGTGCACTCTGTTTTGTGTGCTGACGTAGACAGTTGTGCTTATACGAAAACCACTCTAGGTTCCGCATCACTCGGCGCTCTCTGAAACAAACTACCACTGAGCGCTATAAATCCATCTCCAAATAACCATCGCACGCTAAAGCAAACGAGCTTTCCAAGCCGTGATGAGTTTGGTTAAGTGAACCAAACGTTCACTAACCTCCTAAACTTCGCTAATTAAGTTCCATAAATAAACTTCACTCATTTACACCAATAGCAAACTTCACTAATTGTTCTAAGCAACCTTGCTAATTAACTTCAATAAATACAATTATTTCATTAACCTTCAATAATTAATATTTCACAAACCTTCAGCGCCACCGCGGTCGCCCAGCGGTTACAGGGCTCAGCGATCCTGACCCGAAAGACGCGGGTTTGATCATGGCGGCGGTGGCGGTAGAGTCTTGATTTTCGATGGAGGCGGCATGCTAGAGGCCCGCGTACTTTGCGATCTCAGTGTGCGACAAAGAACACCGGTTGATTGAAATTATCAGGAGCCCTCCACTCTAGGGCCACTTTGGGACGCTAAAGGCCGGTAAATCTACCCGACTAATTAGCTATCCCTAATTAAGTTTCACTCACTTCATAACATTGATCCGCTATGCGCAGCTTTAGCTAAACTGAAATGTCACGTGATATTGTTTTGGACCACTTCGTGTCGTCGTCGTAGTTTTTCGCTCAAGGCCACGTTCCCATGAAAAATATGTGGCTTTCGCCTTAATTAGTGCTTCTCAGACAGCGCGTTAGGGGGCTCGACTGACAAACCGGAGGTCGCAGGATCGAATCCCGGTAGTGGAGGCCGCATTTAGATGGAGGCGGAATGCTGGAGGCCCGTGTGATTAGATTTAGGTGCATGTTAAATTAACCCCAGGTGGTCAAACTTTTCGAAGTCCTTCCCTACGGAGTCCCTTATATTCATATCGGGATTTTGGGATGTAAAACCCCAAGAATTATTACAACTCAGGTTGCGCAGTTGGGCAGCGCAGCAAGCCAGGCTGACTCAGATTCCTGCATCACTGTCGATCACAACCGATCGTCACTTCGCCGCAGCTTTCTTATGCACCGAATGGTCAGCAGGTATCAATAAATACCGCAACCGTTAATCTATACAATTGATCGTGTCAGTAAGAACAGAAGCACTGTGGCAGAATCTCTAACACAACTGACTGACTATGTGAATGGGTCATTCCATTGCCGAGTATCCCACACATGACAATAGGATAACGATAATTTTGCTGGATAGCATTCGTGACTTTTTGCTTTACGACATGAAGCGTTGTACGCGTAGTAAGGAAGTTCTGAATGAAACTACTTCACTCCCGTGATAACCCTCTCAAATTTTGCTCGCTTTTATTAAAATATGCGGAATAGAAAAATGTTTCAAATTTATCTTAGCATGTTGAACTTCCAAACTGCATTTTTTTGTATGCATAAGTTCTGTCTACACTTCCTTCTATAAAGATCCAAAAATAATCGTACTCCACTGCCTGCTACATATATTCAAAACAAAGAAAATCTTCAAAGGTTACGATTTAAATTGATATTTGTATGTTGAACTTCCAAACTGTGCCCGCGTTGCTATATAAAGGCTCTGCTGACACGTCCTACTATAAGAATCCCGAAAATAATTGTGTTCCACTGCCTGGCACATATGATCACACACACACACACACACACACACACACACACACACACACACACACACACACACACACACACACACACACACACACACACACACACACACGCACACGCACACGCACACACACACACACACACACACACAAAACTTCAAGGTACACCTTTCTTTACTTACGTGGCAGAGCTCGCAGCAGATGCAGCAAGAATCGGCACGTGGAGAAGACCTCGGTGATCGAAACCAACGAGAAAGGCTTACTGGTTCGAGGGAGAACAAAGGTGAAAGCTCGACACAAGTAAAGACAAGACAAGACAAGACGAGACGAGCTACGTGTCGTACAGTTTACCCCGGATTACGCTAAAGCTCCATAGGAATCCAGTAATCGATTTTGTGCACGCCAGAAACTGACACGCGGAAATTTCCGGACGTGTGTGCCATCCGGAATCGCACAAAAGAACTTGGACGACGAGAAGAAAAGTAATGTAAACGTGTAGGCTATACAATGGTGAAAAAAAGAAGGCGTGCGCTCTTACTGAAATATTCTGCAGCTGGCCTGAAGGCTTCCTGGGAGCCCTGCCTTCTGTGCGGCATGTTGCCGAAAATGCGATAAGGATGGCGATTCGGCAGAAGTAACAAGAAAATGATAGGATAACAGAGGTAGGGCTTTCCTACGCATCGGGAGGCTTATAGGCTAAGCAACATGGAAAAAGAAAGCGGAAGAGAAAGATCAATTGTGAAATCATTTTTATGCGAAATTCTTCCTCGTTCCTTTATTTCTTTATGGAACTTGTCAAAATGGCTGCTTGGGCGAGTTGGTGATTCATGATAACTTGATATACGAGCGCGTAACGTGAACAGGGACTAACACGCGCTTGTCCTTGTCTTTTAGATGCGAAGCAGCTCTTTGACTAGCCTGTGTAACGCTGTCCCTCCGTGCGTCCGTACGAACGCGCCGCAACGCGCTCCCCTCACCGCAGGTGTTGGAGCGGTGCCAAGTAGGTCACGCCGCAGCTGCGCGTTGACGTCACGCTCCCCTCGCAGTGCGCGCTGACGTCACTCTCTCCCTCACCTGCCGCGCGCTTGCCGCAGCGCCCGCAGCTGCCGCCTGACGCGCAACGACAAGACCTACGCCAGCCATCGCTTCAAACGAATCAATTCCAGCGCTCACCGCAGCACCCGCGTTAGCGCCGTTCAACCCGTGACGCCACCCGTGCGCAACGCTGCTGCTTCGCATCCCATCAGGGTTCCCTTTGGGAAGATGGTGTAAATTTTTCTTAGTCCCTGTTCACGTTACGCGCTCGTATATCAAGTTATCATTCTTTTTTTAAAGTGCGAAGTCCTTTAGGGGCCCGTGCTGTCGTTGTTGAAGAAAGCGAGACAAAGAATAAGACGACGAACTGTTCTGATTTCGACTCACGCGCATCAGCAGCAACCCACGGAGTCGGGCTGCGGTTTATTGTAAATAAACCCCTTTTCCTACGCATCGGGAGGCTCGATTTTTTTCTGCCGTCTTAGGTCGTCTCATGGCGTCACTTGGCGTCATGCTCAAAAATACCAAAACAAGTCAAAGGAGGGCGCTACAGGTCAAGAAAATACCGAAATAGGTCAAAATAAGGCGCTACAAGTGAAGTAAATACCGGAATAGGCCAAGAAAAGGCGCCACGGCATCACAAATGAAGATTTCTTTTCCCGCCATGGACGTTTAGAATGCCAGCGCTTGCTTGCCCGTGAAAACCAGTGTCGCTGAAGGGCTCAAGTACTGCGCACATGGTGCGAATTCGGACGCGATTTGCCGTACGGCTGTTCGTGCCAACAGCCGCATCCGACAGCCGCATCCGACAGCCGTCCAACAGGTTCCCACAGCATCCGGAGACGATTCGAACGCCGCGCGGGCATCCGACTCGCTGAATGTGTTCCACAGCGTTGCCAGAAGTTTCTTCCCAGGTTTGCAGGTCCGTTTCGGGTGGTGAAAGCCCTAGGCCATGTTACGTTCCGCCTGGAAGTTATTCCAGAAATGGGCCCCAAAAGCCGAGACCGTATTTTTCCCGCCCATGTAAGCCAGGTTGAAACTATATGTCCCGCGTGATTTCTGCATTGACGCCTCTTCGTCTTCTAGCTCCGACTGTAGGGGAGCGGGGGTGGCGAATATGGTGGATCATGCCGACGAAGTGGCTGGCATGTGAAAGAGAGTCTAGTCAAAGAGAACGAAAAGGATGGAAATGTGTTGGATTGTGTTTGCCTGAGTTCTTCTGGGAACGTGATCTTGTATGTTAAACTATGTATAAAAAAATAAGTAAATAAATAAATATTAAATACTTCATTACACAGAACGCTGATATGTTTTCAGTTTCAGCTTCTCTGCAATATGTGTGCAGGATTTTGTACATTTTGTCTAGATTTCTTAAAGGGACCCTGCAACACTTTTTGAGCATGGGCAGTAAACATTGCCGATCGCTGGTCGAGGCTGCTGAGAACACGTGAGCCAGACATTAGAGAGCAGCACGCGGATTGAAATTTACAATTAATTCTCAAAGTCAGCTAGAATCCGCTCCTTTTTTTCTCAACAAATCATGCCATAAACCGAAATGACGGGACCATAAACCCAAAGTCTACGGCCATTGGCTGATTTGAGCATTGTGAGCTCCATAAATACCGCTGGCCGCCGCGGGATGTCGCCACGTGCCCGCGCGCGCACTCGCAATCGCAGTGAAAGTAAACCACGCACTCGAAGATAGATAGATAGATAGATAGATAGATAGATAGATAGATAGATAGATAGATAGATAGATAGATAGATAGATAGATAGATAGATAGATAGATAGATAGATAGATAGATAGATAGATAGATAGATAGATAGATAGATAGATAGATAGATAGATAGATAGATAGATAGATAGATAGATAGATAGATAGATAGATAGATAGATAGATAGATAGATAGATAGATAGATAGATAGATAGATAGATAGATAGATAGATAGATAGATAGATAGATAGATAGATAGATAGATAGATAGATAGATAGATAGATAGATGGGGAAGATCGCGGGCCGCTCCCACGTAGGGACGGGGAGACCGAGCCTCACCGCTGCGTCGTGGGCCTTCCGGACAGAATTGAGTTGTAGAAGGAACGGGCTCTTGAGCATGGAATAAAAGTCATTTTCAGAGAATTCTTGATGTTTTCCCTGTAAAGAGGGGGCACCTTTAGAACATGTGGCAAAAAAGGAGAACAAGAAGAAAAAAACGAGAAATTGCTCAAGGCCATGACGTGTGCTGAAGAACAGTGGTAGCTTCTTGCTCCCTTTTTATCCTCCTCTGCGTAGCTTTCAACGCACTCACTGGTACGAAAGGAAAGCGCTTAAGGCGTGGGACAATACCCTGTAACTGCGCTCGTACGTGACGGATTCTAAAACATTTTTGTGGCAGCCGATTCGTGGTGGGGCAATAAACTCCTTTAATGAAGCAATTCAATGATTCCTTAGAAAAGCGTTGCAGAGTCCCCTTTAACTTCCACGCTTTTGTTCGTAGCCTGACCATATGATTGAGACATGGTGGCCATACCTCATGTCTTTAAAGTATCTTATCAGTAAAATATTTGATATAGAATGACAAAGCCGTCTAACCACAGGGCGTTTAAGCAAAAGGCTGCGAAGAATAGAGTTGAAAACGAAGGAAACGATTCGCATACGTTTTTATATAGAAACTTTAGCTTTCGCAGATTACTAAGCACTTCGAAAACACCCACAATGCACCTAAGTCAAAAGAAGGAAGTGACTTATTTTAGTTCCTCGTAATGAAGCAATGAGCAGTATATGGCGAGTCTAGCTAGTTGGTTCAGATTAATACTGAATAAATCGCGAAGCTGGGTTCTCTTCAGTACGACTCAAACACATTACTCTTGTGTTCGTCACACGCCCGTGGTTGTGACAGCACAGACCATTTTTAGAGGGTATAGGAAATATATCCGCATGTGCTTACGCAGGCCTGGCAACCCTAGACCAGGCTCGGAGAGCCGCGGCAGCCAGTGGGGCCCTACCGGGAGGCTCCAGCCGATATTGAGCCCCACAGACTGCTGTGTAAAAAAACTAGCAGTTGTTCCGTGTACGAATACAACCGATGAGCGAAGCTCCTTAGAAATGGGACGCACGCGGCGTTCGGCGCGAGCGGCGTTTCATTGTCCAGGCAACGGACCAACCACTGGACGGACGACAGGGTAGAAGCGATGGTTTCGCGCGTTCGCCAGTTTGAGGGGAGAGGGCAGAGACGAAGAAAGAGGGAGAGGGAGACTAATCTGCCTCCGTTTCGCATGCGTTCGTATTCTCGCGCTTTGCGCATCGTGCAGACGCCATCCGCGTTCCAGCGCTCATAAAGCTCATTCAACCTCCCGCGTGAGGGAGAGACGCCACAGCTGGCACCGTGCCAGGGCTTCAACGGCGACGGCGGCGGGGTGCCGGCCTAAGGAGCTTCGCTCCTAAAAAGTTTCTTCTGCTTCTTCCGAAGCCTTTCGCATATCCCAGCGCAGAGCTTAGACAAACTGTCCCCTACGTATTCCGCGCAAGATGGGAGCCGCAAATCGCGGTACATGAAAAAAAAAAGAAAGATCTGGTTCTAGGAAGAGCACTTAAAAATTTCGCGACTTAGCTTCTGACTCTTCTTGCGAGCCCAACAGCCTACCGGGTACTACAATAAGAATGAGCGAGGACAAAAATAGCAATACAAACGCCAACTGTAAATGCTTAGAAAGTGCGCAGAAACCTTCTCCAGCGTCTCAGAAGAGAAAAATCGACGAGTTGGTAGGGAAGCATAGCAAGAAACAGCGCGAAGTAAAAAGGTACATACATGAAGGTACCAGTAGTCAAGAAGGCACGCTATGTACGACTTAACTGCAAAAGGATGTAAGAATGGTTGAGTTCGGTTGAGGCTTATACTTTGAAGCAGCGAATAAGACGGGAGTGCAAGACAAAGAAGAGCACAAGACAAAACGTCTTGTCCTATGGTCTTCTTTGTCTCGTGCTTCCATCTCTTGTGCTGCTTTGAACTATGACAGCTGAACGTTTATTCGGCATTGCTCGTTTTTCCTTCCATTCGTCCGTGTCTAGTGTTACGCTGTAATGAAGTTCAGTATGAATGGTAAAAAACTGGCCAAACTTTCCGTCTTGTTGTTTATTCGGAAAGTTGGAAAATCTTGTAGCCCGACATGTTTTACGCTACTCAACAAACCCGAAAAGACTTGAAAGAATCCACGACCTAATATGTGACACCTTAAGAGCGAATACGAGGTTCCGGTCAACATTCCTGATTATGATGAAATTTAATCACGGCGCAGGTTAGTTTCTCGGAAAAAAAAAGTTTGCCTAAAAGAAACATCAAATTTCTGGCCGCAAAAGACACTTTTGCGCCTATTCCGTAATTTCTGAAGTTTTAGTGCCCTTAGCGAAAAAAGTGGGGCACTTCTTGCTCACAGTATTCATTCCCATCAAAGAGCAAGTGAGATGCAGTTCTTCTGAGTACAGAAAGAAAGAACGGCACGGGAGCTTTTAGAAGCGTTTTTTATCAAAGAAAAGAGATGTGATGGTGTAAGGACATCTTTTTGTCTTACTTGCCGTCCTGCAAAAGAAAGCCTTGTGTCTAGCCTGTAAAGTACCATATCGCTGCCCTACTGTAGATTTAAAAAATACCGCATCATTCAGGTTGTATCGATACATGATTACAAGCTAATGTTAGTTATGTTGGGTTTACTGGCGCAAAAACAACTATCCATGGCTATGCTGCGCCAGATTACAAACTAAGTCGTTTTTATAAGTTCGGTTTATTGAAAAATAATGATGCGATTGCAAGAATAGCAAGGTTAGAGAAAAATTTTCCTGCTTGTAATGTACGTCAACCTGAAGCGTGGTACATATCGAAATATAGGACTAATTGCGCAAATCAAATGTTAAAATTTGAACTGCTTATTCTTCTAAACCGCATAACTAGGGAACATAACATTAACATATCTAGTATATCACCAAAACGATTGCGATTAGTCATTGTATAAGAGGTCATGTGTCGACTACCTTTTTCTGTGCAGGCATTGTAACCTTTTTTTAAGCACTTTATGAAACATACTCTTCTTTTATTAGGTTGTACTTAGCCGTGCGCTTCTGTGCTACGCGGTGTACTAGGGGGTCAGGGACACTCAAGCTGTTCTAACAGCTTTTACCTGCCTTCCTTGTAACATGTTCTTGTTGCAAGGAGGGCAGGAGGGCAATTTCAATTTCAACATGCCTTTTTTCAGTCATACATTTGATGTGTTATCCCTGCTTAGCGCCCCCCTGTAGGCTGCCGGATGTCACTAGCGCGCCTGCGCGTTTGGAGACGTATGTATTTTGTATTTCTTCAATTTTCCATTAAAGTTGTAAGTAGCGCCCGTGGTGTGTGTTTCTGTGCCTCTGTTTTGTGTCTTTGCGCTATATCATGATCATTAGCGTGTAGATCTCTAGCAGCTCAAGAAAGCAGTGAAAAAGAATCCCGGAGGCATTACGAAAAAGAAAAAAGTTGATCATTGTCAGCAACTATGCACTCATGAGAACACATTAACAACTGTTGATGCGGGATCAAGCAATAGAAGCCCTTTATGTCAATGTTGAAAGCAGTGCAGCCCTGAGGCTTCGGCTTTACTTGATCAGTGGTTCAGAAATGGAGGTCCGCGGAGTCTAAAGGGTTTGAGAAACCCATCCTCACAAAAACAAAACAAAAAAAAAGAACGTATTGCATCTCCACTACTGTGAAACCTCAGGAGGTGCGTAGCATGGGCACCCAGCGATTCTTATTCGTACAGTTCCCACTGCTCCGTTTACCAAAGCGTCGATGACGCCAATGTTTCAGTTAAGCATGTAGAGTTTCTCGGGCGCTCAATCTTTCAGTGCAACTCCGACCTCCATCTGGCTTTCATCAACGCGAGGCCTGGCTTCTCTATCGCCTTTGGTTGGGTGTTCGTTTCACGAAGGCACATACAACGTTAATCGTAATGACTGACAGTGCGGCATGCGATATTTGCGGCACCGAACAACACATAGAACACTTGCTGCGCCACTGTCCTCGTTTTGCCTCGGAGAGACAAATACTTTCCAACGCAATGCTGCGACTGGATGATCGGCCGCTCTTCGTGCAGGTGCTACTACAGCCCCGTCCACATATCTGGACGGCCCACAAGACAGTAAAAGCACTCTTGTGCTTTTTGAGGACGACGGGCTTGTGGGAACGCCTCTGACTTGTGGTACTGTCCTGCATGCTACAGTGAATTCCCTGCCTCTCTTTTTATTGCGATAGCAATTATATGGACACTCGCGGCTGGTTTTCGCCGTCGGCGTCCGCGTCGGCGTCGGCGTCATTTGCCGTATATGTATATGTATATATATAACCGGCCCCGCCCGTCGTTCGTGAGCGTGAAAAGACGCGAGGGCGGGGGGGGGGGGTTCCTCGAGCGACCTTCGATTTTACGAGCGGGGGCGCGCGCGTTATCTCCCTTCTCGGCGGCCGACAGCGGGCGGGGGGGGGGGGGGGGGCGACGTTCGATTTTACGAGCGCGGGCGCGGGCGCGGGCGCGCGCGTTATCTCCCCTTCTCAGCGGCAGACAGCGGGGGGCCGGTGTACCATTCTACGTGCTGCGCTCTCAACGCGAAGAGAATTCTCTTAAACAAGCGTTTTCTAGAGTTGCGTGAGATCGGATCCAAAAAGAGTTAGCTGCCAGCCTCACTTCGTATAACATTACAATTTTTTGCTATCGCATGCATTGCTTCACCCTTGCGGTGAAACTGTGACTTTTTTCTTCTCTTCCCTCCTCTCTTTCATCTTTCTATTCCCCTTCCCTAATCCCCCCAGTGTAGGGTAGCCAACCGGAAGTTTTGCTGGTTAACCTACCTGCCTTCTTCCTTTCTGTTTACTCACTTCTTTATCCACTTTGTACGTGTTACGGCAGTTGCGATGCCCGTCGTCTGCAGCGAGTTCCATCAGGTTGTTTCCCTCAGCGGATATAGCAACGTAGCGCCGGCGAAGCGTGGAGGGAGGGGCATTTGCTCGCTCGGTGAGGCGGTGACGCCCACTCTTGCACATCCACGGAATCAGCCGCTGGTTTTCAAAACGTCCTTAGCGATTTTAAGTTTATTTTGGTGAGTACTTCTTGGTTGTTTCTGTTAATTAAATAATTTTAGACTTTGTTCATTCCCAATAACACAGTTTTGACCATCACTAACCTTATTACGGCGTCTATTGAGTGCTCTACTGTGAGCGTGATCACGTCGGCTGCTGACCCGGAAGGTCCCAGGTTCGATCCCTGCCGCAGTGGTCGCATTTCGATGGAGGCGAAATGGTAGAGGCATGTGTACTGTGTGGTGTCAGTGCACGTTAACGAACACCAGATGGTCGAAATTTCCGGAGCCCTCCACTACGGCGTCCCTTATATTCATGTTGTGGTATTGCGACGTGAAACCCCACATATTATTATGTGAGCGTCATCACGTCACATGAGATGCATGGATGGACGAGAAGCAGGGCTCCTAAAGTGCTCCGCACATAAAAAATACGTCTTTTTTGGAGCCACACTTGGAGCCACATTTTTGTATGCTTCAGCGCTTAACACCATTGCAGAGCTAAGGACCTCACTTAAGTTTCCTCTTTCCCATGTGATGGTTGTAAAGCTTTTGTTGCAATTTACTATGACATGGGCACGCGATAATGCTTTTTCCAGGCTTGCATATTTGAAAACAAACGTAGCTAGAAAGAGGCTGAAGGCGGCTGCAGACTTCACAACTTATTGACAAGCTGTTGAGATCGAATTGGTGTGGCACTTTTGTTAACCACTGTTTGTCAGGGAGAAACAAAAGATACCTATGTCACGATGCATTTTGTGTTACTTTAAGACTGCCCCCCCTTTTATCTCACTGCAAGGGTTTCATCACTTTCAGGAGTCCTCAAGGGGTCCCCAAAACATCCATGTCTGAAAACCACTGCACTAGATATTCAACAAGGGCGCATTAGCTTCACAGAATAAAAAAGAAGGGGGGAACGCTGGGAGGCTAACAAAAAGGTGTCTCGGTTGGCTACCCAACGCATGGGGTGAGGGAAAAAACGAAATCACAGAAAAGTCAATGAGTTGAAGAGAGTGAATACGCTTCTTAGGGTACCCCGACACAGCGTGGCACCAGGAATCTCGCTGGAACACAATCTCACGGAACGGCAGCGACGGTTTTCGCGTTCTTTTAGTGAAGAAGATGGATGATCCTATAAGTTTTCAACTATCTGATGTCGGTTACCAGGAGCGTGTCCTCTTGTATGATTTTGTGCATTCGTTTGTGTTTCTTTAGTTCGGCCTTCTTTTAACAGCGAACCTGTTTAGGCTGTCAGTTTGTACTTATACGGCACAGACGTTTGGCAAGCTCCACTACTTAGTATATAGCAGGTCAGAGCGTTAAGCGACAACTCTGCTCGGTAAAGTGCAGCACGTGCCGCACGAGAAAGAAAGAGACAAGGACAGTAGAGAGAGAGAGAAAGAAAACGGTAGTAAGAAAAAGAAGTAGGAAGAAACAGATACGGAAAAGCGATAGAAAAAAAAACAGTTACACAGAAAGAGCAGGCAAGAGAGAAAAATTGAGAGAAACAAAGAATGAAACAGAAAAAAAATCGAATCAAATCAAGTTTATTTTTCACCTTGTCGTACAGAAGGAGGACTGTGAAAAAAAAGCTGTGTTTAAAACGGCTTCACTAGTTCACAGCGCCATAAAAAAGCACAAAAATAAAATATAAAGTTGGAGCGGTATCAGCATCGCAGTAAACATGGCAATCTGACACCTCACGGACTACAACAGGGCGTACACATTGTAATTGTGATTTTCACACACATGTGTACCTCAGGTTGAAAACGAAATTATTACAGTGTGTACAAAACACAAACATGATAACGTGATTGTCATCTCGAAACAAATATAAAGCACATAATACGGAATAAGGGAATTGATAAATAGAGAGAAAGAAAGAGAAATGGAAATAGAAATAAAAAGAAATAAATAGAAAGAAACAGGTGCAAAAAAGACAGATACAAGAGAAAGAGGAAAAGAAAAACAAGAAATAATAAATAAGGAGAAACAAGGCAGGCCAACTAGCTCCGCACTTCCTTCAGGCTCGGCACCACTACTACGATGCTGCCTTCATCTTTTACAATGTCGACTAATATGCGCAATCGCGGAAGATAATCGCGTCATGTCGTTACGATTCGCCACTGAAGCGAATGTTGGCTCTGACGCAAGTGTTCGAGTACCACGTAAACGAAAGTACGTGCACTACTTAGCCCTAAATTGTCGCCTTTCAATCGACGAGCACTGTAGGTACCCCAGTCCTCGCCATTTGCGCTGCCCAATAATATGTTCAAAAATGCACCGACTGACCCATATAAAAGTGTTGCTTGGTTGGACCAATTTCGGTTAAAGTTGTCAAAAGTTTCAACGGCACTATGGCCAACTTGCAGCCGATTATTGAGGTGATAGACACAAGAACGACAGCTTCATTTTTTTTAACGCTATAGCGTTAAAGAGCTCGTTTCGCAGATATTTCGGCGTCGGTGTCGACGTCGGTGTCGACGTCGGTGTCGACGCCGGTGTCGTTGGTTGTGAGCGAAAAATCATCCTCTAGTTTGCGCCCAAAAAATCGAGAAAGATTCAATTAAAATAAATAATTCAAGTGTTCGGTTCAAGTGAGAATCGAACGCAGGCCGTCTGCGTGGCAAGCAGGTGTTCTACGACAGAGCCACGCTATTGCTTTAAACTGCTTCAGAAAAAAAGATACTATACGAATGTTATGTAGTGGAAGGAGTCTCCCTAACGCATGTGAGATTGCGCGGCGGAAGCGTAGAATCGCGCCAAGGGTGAAAACGTGTGAAGTGCAACGAGTAGGTGTTTTCAAGGCACATCTATTATAAAGCGCTCATTCATATTTAATCATCATCGGCTGCAAAAGCATCAACAACGCGAGCAGCTCCGTAGGTTCGCATGTTGCCTTACGAACGCGTAGTGGGCCCTGCGCTGAATCGCAAATGGGATAATTATGGCGTAGTGGGCACTAAACAACTGTACTTGCAGTATGCATTAGATGATGGATTTGAAACGGCCAATGTTACACGCACGGTTGAGGCATGCATCGAGAACCGAAGCGAGGCCAGCAATTCAAGCCCATGGGGCCCGATTACGCTATCGCGTTCTACTGTTGATGGCGAAGCTCAAGCGCCCTCCACATTTTTTTTTCTAAAGCCTTACGAGCAATCCCCGGCATTGCACCGAATTGGGCGAACTGCTCAGTTCATTCACCGAAAGACCTTTCGCACGTTAGAACGCCTCGTGGAGCGGCTTATAGTATTACGCTCGGTAAAGCCTTTTGACGTGACGAAGAGCACGTTGCGGCCCGCAAGGTGGCTCCAGCGAAAGCCCCGGGTGCTTCGGTTAGCTGATAACTATGACGAAATCCAGCAATAAGGCGTTCACTTTCAAGGTCATAGAAAGCGATCGCTGTGCTTTTTCAATTACCTCTCACTATTTTTTTCTTTTCTTTTTTTTTTTTCTCTCTATCCGCCTGCTCTTTTTTTCTCTGAGAATTTATTGTCAAAGGCTCAAGGCCTGTCATTGACACTAAGAGCCATATATAGTTATGAGAGGACTGTCTTTTTCTTTTTTTTTTTTTTTCCTGGGAGATCCAAGGATTGAACAATCTATTATGTCGGAGAATGGGCTGGGATTGCTTTCACTTTCCCGATTAAACGCCGGGTTTCTGTTCGGTTCTAGCTGGGCTTGCTGAGGACAGGTTGAGGCTGATATCTTCTCGGTTGATAAATATGTAAAAAGGAAAAGCTACCAAGAAACAGGGTTGCTTTAAAGCGTTCGAATGTGAGCCAGTTGGTATACATATTCGTTGTTAAAAACAGCCTAAGGTAAAAATGAACAAGATGCACACACAACTAGTGCTAACTGCCGACTTCTTGGTTTATTGTGGAAACACGCAACTATACATTACAATGAGGCACCCGGGGGGCAGAGTAATTATCAATGCTTCTATAGCAGCGGGTGCGTTTCGCGGTACAACATTTTTTAGTCAATACAAATTAGTTACGGAGATAGCAACACTTTTTGTCAGTAAGATTAATCGAGGCCTCGCTAACACACACTGCATCTTAACCCTTCCTCGCGAAAAATTCAAACACTTCGCGTGCAGTCAAGTCTCTGCACGCGTAGCCGTGCGCACGAGGGCGGTAGGGGGGGGGGGGGGGTGCTGTGATTCGGGGGAGGGGAGTGCGCAAAGTCAGCCCCATACAGTGACATAATAACGAGGGGGGGGGGGGCGTGCTACGAGGAACCTTCGCCCCCCCCTGAAGGGAACCCTGCGGACGCCTATGTCTGTATTGTATGTGCACAAAACCCGGCTCTCTTCCAAACGTGGTACGTAGCCACATTTTTCACAGTGGTTGGCCAAATTGTTGCCGCTTCTTACCTTCAGGTTGATGGCGTGTTCGCGCAGACTGTCGTTCAGACAACGGCCCCTGTCTGTCCGTTTTGAAGAGATCCGGGTTCTGCGTAAATACGAAGACCAGACTTCACGCGAAATGTTTGAAGCTTTCGCGATAATGTGTAAAGATGCAGGATGAGTTATCGCGCCCTCGATTAAACTTACCGACACGGAGTGTTGCTCTCTCCGTAACTAATCTAACCACTTTTGACTAAACTATAATGTGCCTCTGGAACGCTTGCGCTGCAAATACACAGCAAAATATATGCTTGCGTGTTTTCACAATAAACCAAGCAGTTGGTTGCTTTTAAACCCGTGCTGCTTTTAAACCCGTGCTTATTTTCAGGGCACCGGGGACATTCTCCGTTTCTTTGAAGCCCTAATGAAACACGGTAGAGAACAGATCCCTTACAGCGGCCTCGCCAGCGCTCGAATACCGAGTCTGTGCCGTGTACAGACTGTACCGAGGCTCTCAGCCATTTTAAAAAAGTGGGTGATGAATTTTCCCGGACTACCCACAAGAAAGGCTCTCAACCTTTTACTCAAATAAATGACTTCAAAGCTTAGACGGCGATTTTTTTTTCCCCTCAGAAGACTAATGAGACTCCGACTGCTCTGTTGTACTTCAGCCATGCGTGCGTGTGTTCATTCTGGCGATAAAAAGGGTGGTTTATATATATGAGGCAGAGCGTGAACTTTGAAGGGCACCATGAATCCGATGAGGATAAAAAAAAAAGCTGATAATAAATGTGCCCGTTTACACTGGGCATAGCGTGTTCCTCTGGTTCCAACGGTGGCTTTGGAATGCTTCACTAAGCTACTGTAATTAAAGCCAGGAAGTTAATCGAGTCTCTCAAGAATTAGTTCGCTACAATGTAGCAATCAAGCGATAAAGTTAATATGTCTGACAGAGTGAAAACTGCAGCCCACACTGAAAGCCGGACAAGCAGGCCACTGATTGGCTACTTCCGGTGCAGGATAGCATACCGGTTGTTCTAAACCGGTTAACATCCCTGCCTTTGCTCTCTCTCTCTCTCCCGTTTTCTTTTTCTTCAGGTCAGCCTAAAGCCTCTTTTCAAGCAAAAAACGCGGCATTTTCAGTGTACAGAAATTGCAGGCTTCGAAGGTGCGGCCTGTCACATGCGTATTTGTATGCGCTCTTCCTAATATGGCAATCTGATGTTTCATAGATGTCACTTGTCATTTATCGTTGCAACATTTCATTGTTGACTGGATATGAGCGCATGACCTTACGGTTCCGGCGCCGAAACGATGCCAACTGCGTAGGCGCGCCCACACGCCCCGTCCGGAGCCAATCACAGCCGTTTCACTTCCGCCGGGGATAAAAAGAAAGAAAGAAAGAAAATCAATGAAAAGCAAATGAGGAGCAGTAGGTAAGGCGCGCACACGTCAATGTTCGAAAGGTTCCAAAGCCGTCTTCCTCAGAAGCAAGTTTTTCAGCCAACTGGGAAGCGATTTGTATACGCCGGCTGAATTCTCTGCCTTTCAATAGTTTTCTCTGTCTTTGTCAAGTTTCGCTTGCCTGCGTTTTCCCAATAGGGGAAGAACTACTAAATTTTCTAATGTATGGCTCACGAGTAAAAAAACTCCGGCATGGGATGATCACAAGAACTCTTTTAGAGACATCACGCAGGAGTGCAGATTGAACAGATGCAAATATCGACCGCCCCACGTCAAACTAAACACGAAAAGGAGTTTGCCGGGAGACAACTACAGACACGCACGTACCCAAACCCAGCGATCCTTCGCCTCTGTTACCCAGACATTTATACATCCGACGAGTGCAAAGCGGGTGGAGCCAGAGCGACGCTGCAGCACATGCTGTGGGAGTGCAACACTAGCGAGCAGCAGTCCCCTACGAAGCGGGTAGACAGACAGCCTCGAACCGCGAGGTGCAATGGGAGGCGGCTCTGCTCAGCCACGACCTCGTCTATCAACTGTTGGGCCGTCCGGCAAGCCCAACAAGCCGCCTCGCGTCCAAGGACTCGAGGCCTTCTCCTTAGCCGGCGTGATTGTAGCCCCACCCCGCTCAATATCGCCGAACACGTTCAACTATGTTTCTACTCAACTCCGGCCATTGACAACACGAATCGTACGGTACCGAAAGTAAAGTGTGGCGCATACCTACATTCAACAAGTGAGAATTAATGTTTCATGAAAGACGAATTCAATGTAAATAAAGTAAAATGATGTAGTAACTGTGTACCATATGATTGGAAGTAATTATTAAGTACATAATGTGAATGAAATGTCAATCAACATGAACTAAAGAGAATCAAATATGAATCAAGAGGGAAATAAAATGCGACTCACACGGATGATTAAGGTAAAATAAAGATCTAATGAACTTCAATTAACAGCACCTAGAGTGACCCCAAGGATGCGCGCTCAAGAAGAAGATTCGGGAACATGAAAGTCTATTTCATTCATTCATTCAACAGTGAATCATGTGCTAAAGTGATTCAAAGTGAATTAAAGGGGAACAAAACTTGAGAGACCAGGCTTTCCTGTACCATCCTGAGCGTTACATAAAGGAACTGAGTTATTCATTGGAGCTGTCTAACTAGCGCTGCTTTTACTTATACGGTAATAATAACATAATGAAACACAGAGCGGAGAACAAGTATTGCGGTATTGCAATTTCAAAAAAGTAAAAAATAAGCTGTTTCCAAACTCGGCGCACATCCGTCAGCGTCACGTGTTTTCGCAAAAATAATTCCTCGTTGGTGGAGTCAGCTAGCTTTCTGAGATGCATCTCATCATAAGAGTGACGGGCATTCTTCCTGCTTTCCAATAGCGGTGACGCTGAAAGTACACATTGCACGAGACGCTGCCTGATAACATTTTTGACGTTACCAATTTCGAAACGGTGCCACGCAGTACGACAAAAACGCGGAGGGGCACGCGAAAGACACGCGATGTTTTGACGTTACCAATAAGCTGAAAAATTACGAACGATGAAGTTTTAGACAGGCGACGCTCTCGACTAGCAACGTTACATTTTTTTTTTTACCGCACGCTCTTTTCAAGCAGTCTTGCGGTGATGCACATCGGAGTTTCCAACAAGACACGGCAGCAAGAAAAATTTGAGTGATATATGACACACCCGCCACTCTATTCGCCCGTGTGGTGTCACTTGCGAAGATAACATGAGACACACCACTTCTTATGAGTCATTCCGTAAAGTGCTGTGTTTATAATGATCAGCCTGGATTCCGGCGAGCTGAATATTTTATTTACATCTTCATCGCAAGCTCGAGATTCCTGGTGCGCTTTCTCCGAAATTGCTCTCGGGTTTATAAAATAATGTCTTGCTTCCGTGGTATTATTTTTTTTTCATATCAGGAGAGGGTGGTGCCAATGTGTGGTGTCGGCTACTCCTCTTGTCTTGCACAACAGTTGTCGCAAAGTAGAAAACAAACACAAGGCTATACGAAGGCACATAGTACAACACTCACGCAATCACTCCAAGTTTTTTCAATACAAAAATTGTTCACGGAACACAAAAGCTGACAAAACAGAAGTATTCACGCAATTGAAATGTCCCCACATAACGTAAAAGTTTGCTAAGATGTTGTCACAGCCGATCATAAGTAACTTGCGAATTGTCTCGTAATTGGCGCACTCTGACGGCAACAGTTTTGTTTTCACAAACAAATTTCTGTTAAAACGAATATACAAGGATTCATGTAGCCAAGCATACCAGTTAACAAAAACGTGAACAAAATATTTTTACCAGATTTAGTAATTTTGTGACATTTCTTGTGCACGCCCATGTTTTTAACCTGAACACGCGAGCATCGACCGCCGAGTCTGCAAGCGCCTGTTCCGGGCATCCTGGTGTTCGGTTCCCGGAACAGCCTAGCGAAGACAGCTGCACAGGACTGTTCATCGCAGAAATGCACGTATTCTCGTTCATTTCGCCGCTGTGCTCCGTTAAACGCCGCTTCTCGACTAGGCGGTTGACGCTCGCGCGTTCACGTTAAAAAAATGGGCGGCTGTAGATCCAAAAATTGCACCACTGCACACGCAGCAATGTTTTGAAAATTTCCGCTTGATCATGGGCCTTAAAGTTTCGCTAATGATGGTTGCCGTTCATCTAACCAATTTAGATTTTTGTAAAAGTTAATTTCGAGGGGCATCCATTCATCCATCCATCCATCCATCCATCCGTCCCTCCGTCCGTCCGTCCATCCGTCCATCCGTCCGTCCGTCCATCCATCCATATATTTTGATAAGCGCAAAATATATTTTGCGCTTATCATTATGCGCATACCAGTTTTCCTTGATGTATAAGCTACTTTTGATAAGTTCACATTTCGCGATACTTGAAACATCAGTAATACCTGGCTGCTACGTGAAAGCGAATGCCAAGGCGTAAGTTCTACAGTGAAAGCAGGTTCGTGTCTTCCGGTTGTATCTTGCCCACGCTCACCCACATCCGCCAAGGTAAACAGTGGCAAAAGTTCGTGTTTATCTGACCTGTCAGCGTTTCGTGGAAACGCTATGCTGGCACGTAGTCACTTCCCCAGAGCTAGAAAGGCGCGGCGCAAAACGACAGCGTAAATGCGCTAGCGCAGCATATGTCACTGGCACTGCATAGTACCTCGCTTCGCTCTTTAGGAACCACTGCGTTTTGTGAACGCCGTCCGGCGTTGCATATATTAATGTGGCGACGTCTGTAGTGTCTCGGATAATATTAGGCGAATCAATACCACGCTGTTCCCGGAAAATCCGCGCTGAAGTACCACTAGGTTCCACCGGCACCGCTCATTAGGGCAGAGAGAGGTAAACGGCACAAAGTAGGCCCCCTGCGAGCCCCCCAGGCTGCGGAATTTAGGGGATTTATTATGTTTGTATCCACGGTTCCCGATTTGCATATGGGTTTGTTCGATACCGTGAGTGTTTTTCTGGTGACCCAAGTTGCACTCTCTAAGTAAAAAAGAGTCATTTTAGTCTTTCTGAAGAGTCCTGGCTTGGCACATATATAAAACTCCCTCTAAAGATACAGGTTAACTCTTTTTGGGGGGAGTCGTGGGAGGCGCGACTCGGCAGAAGTACCTAGCGTCATCAGGTGGATATCTATCCACCGTTGTAGCGACGCCGTTATCACACTGTAGCAGATTAATCGGCGCGTAATTATGCTGCCTTGGCGTCATCTGAGTCACCATGTTGAAGCCATAATGCGAGTCTGTGACGTCACGTGCAAGCAGTGGCGTAGCCAAGGGGGGGGTTGGGGGGGGTTCAAACCCCCCCCCCCCGAAATTTTTCAGTTTTGCTTGCGTATATACGCACGCACACATACAAACGCACGCGCGAACATACATAAAGTATGGTTGAACCCCCCCCCCCCCCCCCCGAAAAAAATTTCTGGCTACGCTACTGCAGTACTGGTGCGAAGGATTAAGAGCACGTCCTCGTCGGTGAAGGTGACATCCAAGCCAAGCAAGGAAGACCTATCGAGACGATTTAAAGCACGGCTTAAGTTTGTGTGGGGTACGAACCCTTGGAGACTCGTTCATTCTTGTATTTTGGAACGCCAATCAAGTTGTTCAAAGCACCCTTTTCTTTGAGACAGCGGTTTTTTTTAGGGGCGAAGCTCCTAAGGGTGTGGGTCTGTCTCTCCTCTGTAGTTGTCGTAGTAGTAGTAGTAGGTAGGTAGGAAGATAGCCACGTATAGTGGAATGTACCCACTCCACGTGATAAAGATGACGATGACGGCAGTATAGTGCAATGTACCCACTACACGTGATAACGATGACGTATAAGCGCGTTCCAGACCACACATTCTCTTTCTGCCATGGATGAAAACGATCGAGCTTCGCCCACTCATCATCATTCACTTCGTGGATATGGCGTGATTTTTTTTTCTCGTTAGCTTAACCTGCGTTGACGACGAGTGATAGTGAACAAGAAGTTTGCGCAAGATAGCTTGCCTGGAAGACAGGAAATGAAGAAAGCAAGTTCGGAGACCCAAATATTTAAGTCCTACCCATTCACGTAACTACGCGAAATGCCTTCACGCCACCAACAGGAACGTTTGCTGAAGTTCAAACAGAGATCCGGGTGTTCAAATGCCACGCAAGTGCGCTCCCGCAGGAGCAACGTTTTCCGAGACACCATGGAGAATGGCAAAAAAAAGTGCTTCCTCAGTCCAACCAAATGGATAGAAGTAGAAAACGCGCGTACATACTTCAATTTTGAACTTTATTTCTAACGCGAATAGTGGGGGTTTCGCCATGCAAAAAGCTATCGAAAACAGCTTGAGGGGTCCTGGGTACCGTACATTCAGTAGCAGTGTATACCGTCACAGAAGAAATAGAGCAAGGGGGGCTCTGATCATGCGCAACACGATAAAAATGGACTCGCCATCGGTATCAGCTAGACGACAAACTACGGCCCAACGGCCACTTCAGTGTCTGCACCCTCTTAGCGATGCCACTCACCGCATCGATGAGGCAAGCTCAAGGAGATCTTCCGCAGGAACATCGTCGAGATTCCGAGTTCGGGTGGTGGCTCCTCTGTCCGTGTTTCGCTGCGTTGAAGGGCACTCAGTTCCGGGTTGTCAAGAGCACGATGCACACGAAGAGCAAGGCTAGAGTGTGCCTGTGAAATATTTGTCGACTAGTAAGGCCACAATGTAGTCAGTAGCAGGCTACGTTCAACAGGACGCAAGCGAGCCGCATATCGATTCCTACGTGCACTCGTCTGCAAGCTCATGCAGAAAAGCACTCAAACAGCTACCGGAGAACGGTGGTCCGAACACGCTTCCGCACTCGAAGCAGCGCCAGAGTGTCGCAGATAACTTTACCAGACCGTGCGCCTAACCGTGCGCCTAACCTCACAAAAGGACAGCTGCACTTGCTGGCGAAAATGCGCAGCCAAGCATGTACTACATACAGCGGTGAGCACTGTTAGGGTGAACACGCGAGCGCGTGGCCGACGGCATTGTCAGCGCCGCGTAACAGCGATCGTTGGAAACATTGCACATGCGCAGCATGTGCTCTGCGATACACTCTTTCCACCGCGCGCACCACGTCATGGATACGCTTGTTCGTCGTCTGCTAGCCGCATTTTTGTCGGCTAAGCTGGTGCATCATTCATTTCGAGGTCCATCTGGATTAAGAATTTGGGCATGAATGAAAAAATGAGAATATAAGGTCGTTTATATTGGAAATATTTATTTAGGAAAACTGCAGTGAAGGACATAACTTAAAATGCAGGGTGCATCAGCTTAGCAGACAAAAATGCGGCTAGCAGACGATGAACAAGCTGATCCATGACGTGTGCGCGTGGTGGAAAGAGTGTATCGCAGAGCACATACTGCGCATGCGCAATGTTTCCAACGATCGCTGTTACGCGGCGCTGACAATGCCGTCGGCCACGCGCTCGCGTGTTCACCCTAACAGTGCTCACCGCTGTACGCCCGCTACCGTGGCTCAAGTTCGTAGTATGATGTCACCGGGAAACGTAACCAATAAGCAAGTAGATTCTCACGCAAAATAACGTTGCTGTGACTGCACCGCTTTCTATATCCGCGATTTGTGATGAAGAGTTAGTACACCCGATTCGGTCGCGGCTTTTAGGTGACGCGAAAAATCCGCGTCATCTAAAATTCGAACTCCGTCTATGCTTCGATTTTTTTTTGCGTGTTGCTCATAGAGAACACACATACATCAGCGCATGGACAAAGGCAAATGACTAGGATAGGTCCAAGTATAATCCCCTTCAGCTGGCGGTGGCTACGTTTCTGTACGCAACTTCTTTATGCTAGTTTTGCGAACTTGTGGCCGAAGGAGAGCGAGATACATTGCTCATTACACGTATTGAACCCTCTGCGTAGTGACTGACTTAACCTCAGTCTCCTGCGTACGGCTGTAGCCGATCGCTTTGGTGAAGGCACTACGATGTTCGACGGGTCGTTCGATGTGCCGCGTTCCACAACCAAAGTGAAAAGTATTACTTTTATTTTCTCGAAGTGAACGCAACCAAAAACTAACTGAACACCCATTTGGAGCCTATTATTTCATTCTTTCTATGTCAAAATAGAACATGACCGACAGCAGAATAATGAAACACTTGGCTTCATGCTAATTACAATTAATTACGGAAACTAACACAAAAGAGTGCATTACTTCATTTTCTGTCTTGAAATGTAATATTGAGTGCCTTGGAACTATGGGATGTGGATTTGACACATTAGTAGACAGTGCATCATAATTCGCGCCTGAAGGGAATAAGAAAGCTGATGAACTTTTGGAAAATACGACGTGATGTTTCCGGCGCGATAAGGCCTAAATGATTATGAGGCACGGTTCCGCTATCGAAGCAGTGCCAAGGTATCGTAGGTAACTTCACAACTTATTGGTATCGGGCTCAATTTCGACTAGCTGAGTTTAACACGCCCTTGCAGTCGCGAGCGCGGTTAGTGTGAACACGGGAATGCGTGCCGCAGCGGAGCGCGCGGGTATCAAGGCACCCTAGACGCGTGGTGCTATCAGCCGCGTCTATCAACACTAACACGAAGATCTGCGCATGCGCAGTTTGTTTGTAGCGTCGTTATTTCATTACCACCGCGTCGTGTCGTCGGTTAGTGCCTTCGACGATGGTGCCTAGACAGCGTGGTGTGACCGATGCGGAAAATTGTCTCACCGCTCACACAATGCGCATGCGCTGAACCTCGTGTTTAGGCATCGCTGATATCAAGATATGGCCCACGCTCCCGTGCTTACGCTCACCGTGCTCGCGACCTGTGATGGTGGTGGTGATGATGTTACCTACTATGGTACATCTATGCATATAGTTTCCTACAGTATTTACTAGAGAGAACTCTAGCGCTGCGGTCGTTCAGCCACCATGGCAATGATGGATATTACATAGATCTAATCTTCGTACTATGCGGCTTCGAAAGCACTTGTGGCTTTGTTTATTGTTGTATTCGGCGTTTGTTTCAGACAGAAGAATGAATCTTTGTGAACTTCGTGACCTTATATTAATTGGTCAGCTTAAAAAGGTGAAGCTGGGGAAGTGGAACTGCTGAACCTTTGCTGAACTTTGTCTTGCGAAAAAGCGGCTGCAGGCCACATGTATAGTCCAAACGGAGTCGAAAGAACGAAGATTAGACAAATCCCCGTACTACCCATCATTCCCATGCTCGCTGAACGACACGCGTTGCGGCTCCCATGGACACTAGCGCCAGGTTACCTTCTACCGTATTATTAGGAAACTCTATGTATCTGTGTACACGAGTGTTTTCGCATTTTGCGCCTACCAGAATGAGGCCACCACAGCCTGGAATCGGACCTGCCTCTTCGATCTTAAACAAAAGTCTTATAACGGCGTCACACAAACACTTTTGATCGCGATGAGGCCCGAACGCGATCAAGATGATCGCGATCCGGCGGCGTGATCGCGATGAGGCTGGCGTCTGTCATACTCCACCCGGATTAGGCTGCGTCACGTAGCAGCGGCCCGCTTGTTATGGCTATCGAGAAGTCCCATCCTGATCGGCCCTGATCGCCATCAGAAATTGCCCATGCGACACCAGTATCACTCACCAAGATACCACCTCTGGTAAAGCTAACGAAATCAAAACATAGATACGACACCTGCATCTATAGAGAAGGACTTGTCATGGTTATGTAAGCGCAACCCAATGTCCACTGTTCTATTTATGTGGGCTTCATTCGTAATACATTTGCGGGTTTCGTGTCAAGTTGTCTTTTACTAGTCGCATCTGTGTATACTTGGACCTATCAAGTGATGGGCCTTTGGCCACGTGCTGATGTATGTGTGTTCTCTATGAGCAACACAAACAAAATCGAAGCGTAGACGGAGTTCGAATTTTAGAGGACGCGGATTTTTCGCGTCACCTAAAAAGCCACGAGCGCATCGGGTGTACTAACTCTTCATCCCAAATCGCGCATCTAGAAAGCGGTGCAGTCACAGCGACGTTATTTTGCCTGAGATTCTACTTGCTTATTGGTTACGTTTCCCGGTGACGTCACACTACTAACTTGAGCCACGGTAGCGGGCGTACATGCTTGGCTGAGCATTTCCGCCAGCAAGTGCACCTGTCCTTTTGCGAGGTTAGGCGCACGGTCTGGTAAAGTTATCTGCGACACTCTGGCGCTGCTTCGATTGCGGAAGCGTGTTCGGACCGCCGTTCTCCGGTAGCTGCTTGAGTGCTTGTCTGCATGAGCATGCCGACGAGTGCACGTAGGAATCGATAGTGAGTAATAGCTGAGCGGCTCAGCGGGCCAGCGGACCCAGCGGAGGAGCGGAGGGGGCAGCGGAGCGAAAGACAGAAGGAAGAGTAATAGCTAAGCGATGACCAGCTTCACCAGCTTGATTCAGCGGAACGCATTGCTGCGCCACCTCTCGAACAAGGTTAAAGTTACTGTCGATCGAGCAGAGGCTTTGCTTGGAAAACGCTCCCACGCTCATCCGCTGCGCAAGCTTCGCTGAGGAGACGAAATGAGCGGGCGAGCGGCTCGCTCCGTGAAAACGCTGGTTGTGCCAGCGTGCCGCGCATGCGCAGTTGGCGTCTCCGCTCGTTCGCTGGGCCCGCTAGCCCGCTGAGCCGCTCAGCTATTACTCTCTGATATGCGGCTCACTTGCGTCCTGTTAAACGTAGCCTGCTACTGACTACGTTGTGGCCTTACTAGTCGACAAATATTCCACAGGCACACTCTATAGCCTTCCCCTTCGTGCGTGTCGTGCTCTTGAGAACTTGGAACTGAGTGCCATTCAACGCAGCGAAACACGATCAGAGGAGCCACCCCTACTGAAACGTTCCGTATGTCATTCCAATAATTCCATATGTCTCCTTTCGGAATCCATATGTTTTCCGTATATTTCCCATTATTTTCGATGTTTCCGTAAGAATCATACGGAAACATGCGGAATTATTGGAATGGCATACCGAACGTTTCAGTAGGGACCACCCGAACTTGGAATCATTCATTCGTAATACATTTGCGGGTTTCGTGTCAAGTTGTCTTTTACTTGTCGCATCTGTGTACACGTACATGACAGGCCTAGATTATCACTGGAATGCTTGAAGTGTCAGAAAAGCGCGATAAGGAGCGTCGCGAACAGCGTTGCGGGCATACCAACCCAAAGAATCATCTATGTTTGGAATCACCAGAGGGCCTGAGCACGCAAGGAAAGGGTAAGGTTTAGGTACATTCACTAGGGATGGCCGTGCACATCAAAACATAAGGACAGAACAAAGGCAGTTTTGCCTGTTTCTTCAGGCTTGAGTACTGAAAGATACTGTGAGATGTCTTATAGTCAATGCCGGACCGTACAGCGACTCCTCTGTACCTGAAGCACCGTTACGCTAAGAACTTTCAACTCGTTCTCGCTTCCTCTTTCTTTAGACACTCTCCTTTTAGAGGAGGCTATTGGGCATGTTGGCGCATAT